>JARJEC010117424.1:0-12251 GCA_030264575.1 Tachinus sp. AB-2021
CTAGTAGGAATTGCATCCAATAATTGGAAGACAATAGCTGGGCGGGTGGGTGGGTCACTATAATCAAAATAATTGGTCCAATATTAATTACATTAATGACCCAACTCCCCCTCATCTAATTATTCAATGTAATTCCTACTAGTGCTGTTCCTGCACATATATAGCACCAAGCAATAAATCCTAACCCAATTTCAAGCAATTTTTTTGAAATGACCTTTTAAAACTAATGTTCCAAAATATTTCGGAAGAATTTTTGGGTACTAATCAATTTTTTTTTATTATGGGTTACAGGATATATCCTGCAGGAATATTTTAGTTTCGAAAAGTGCATCAAATTTGTTGTTAATGGTAGATAAGTTAATTCTAAAACATTATCAATTGAGTAGACCGTTCCTAGGTGATAATCCATTAATTTACTTTGTTTTTTATCACGATTAGTGCTTTCGAATGCATCACTAGTTTCGGTTCCCCCGGAGCCTTCTACAGATGATTCAAGTTATATGAGTTGAGAAATAAACAATTCTATTTATAATAAAAAGAAAGTAAATTGTTTTATTTCATTAATATTTCTAAAATATTGAACTTTCCGCTACGAGTGTCGTCAGCTAAAATAACACTCAAATAATCCACGAACTTCTAAAAATAGCAGCAATCCAAACGTTTTTGTTGTCGTGTTTTATTAACATGATTATTATTATATCCTCGAGTTGAATAAAAGCAATTTATTCGGCAAATGATTAAATAAATCAAACGAAAACATTTCTCCAAAATTAGATTCGAATGCACTTTGTTTGAATAAGAGTTTTAAAATTTCCGCGAGATGATTACAATTCGTGTACGAAAACATTATTGTGATAAAAACCTAGCGCGCACAAACACACACACACACACACAAACATACAAATCGACGTGATTCATGTGAAAATTCCGCGCGTCATTCGGCTATTATTATGTTAAAAGCATTCCCGTCTAATTATGGCTCACACGTAAATAGATTAAATAGAGATTGTGATAATTGTTTAAAGTGTAATTAAGATTTATTAACGCGTGGAATATTTGTTCAATGTATGTAGTGCGAGTAGGTCATTATAATGCGAAATGTTTTGATACAACTTGTTTGAAGGGCATCGATGATAAATTAACCACAAAATGAATTAAGAATGCAGTTTGTTTAAATATTTATGGCTTAATTAAATTTTGCATAAAAATAATCATAATAAACAAGGTCGATAGCCTGTAAAATATATTTCTTTATCTCCCGACAATTGTAATAGATTTTGATTGATGGCATGTATTTTACTGCTACCGAGAATATAAGAAAATGCAAATCCTCGGGCTGTCCTATTATGTCCCAACCACCCTCCTTTTATTCAACAAAAAATAGGGTTCGGCGAAAGAATGCCGTTTGTTTGGGACTTACTGGGCCGCTTTTTTATTGTTATTGTGGTGGAAATTTATTGGCTATATATTTTTTCTCAGCATCGATTTTGATGTTTTTTCTTGCTTTTATATTATACCCATTTATCATCATTAATAATACGAGCTTTCTGCAAAAAGTTGCATTTTTAGTTTTTACTTAGCCATATGGCACGATAACACACCAATGGAGTGACATGCGTTCCATTCTGAATGTCCAGCAAATCAAGTCAATTTAATATAAATAAATAAAACAACTTTTTATATATCTTATCACGAAAAATATTTATTAAACCTGATTTGTTTCGACCAAATAACTTATCATCATACGGTGATAGAAACAAATATGGGAGGCCATTTGTTTCTATCATTATGATGATGACCATTTAATTGGTCGAAACTTGTCCGGTTTAATAAATATTTTTCGTGATAAGATATATAAAAAGTTGTTATTTATTAAAATGCAATATCACTTAGTAAAGGCTACCACCGTTCAATTTAATATAGTTTTGGAACTTCGGATTTAAGTAAATTCTCATAATTATTATCCAGGCTCGTAATCATTAGCATTAATTAATTTATTCATTAAAATTACTTTCTACCATAACATTTTTTCTCCGGCAATAAATTTATTTAATAATGCGCAAATTGGTTGGATTTGTTTTGCATAAAATTAATTATTAATTAACGTCTTACATACATTATTCAATTATAATTTTTTCTATTCACAATTTAATTTAATATTTATACGTTATCTGCGGATTATTTTTCGGTATTTGACCCCGCGGTGGAACAGCAAACGGAAACAGCCGTTGAATTTTGTCGACTTTGATAACACTCGCACAGATTACAGACAAACATTGATAACGCCCAATTAAATAAATCAGAGATTGCATTTTTCCATTTATAATCATTTTGATTGGAGCATTAATTAATTCAACAAATCAAAATCAATTTGATGTTAGCAAATGTAGACAATGGATGTAGATGTAGGTCAACTGACACAGAAGAATGAAATGGTGGTAATAATGGCTGACGTTAATGCATAATAAATTTTGTTATCCGCTCGGCTGTTGTGTTGTTCCATTACAAGTTCAATCACATTAAACGAAAAACAATTAATCCATTTCATTTATTTATTTATAAACATAAATAAACATTTTGCAATTTGCTTGTCTGGAAATTGACCTTCTCGTTTTATTCTATTGCTATGTAGTCTCCTAATTTTATTACAATTTCTAAAAATAGTTTGGTATCGAAAATAACCTTTCGATTTATTCTCCGTGCATATTTTTAGATCTATACAATGAAACTGGGCTTAATTAACCCTGATCTGACTTAACGGCATTTGGATTTGGCATTAGATCCCGAAAATTGGCAACAGACTTCATAAAATTTCTTGTCTTTTTAATCCTAATTTTATCTTAATAAATAAAACAACTTTTTATGTATATATATATTATCACGTAAAATATTTATTAAACCGGACTAGCATCGACCAATTACCTGCTCATCATCATACTGTGGTAGATATTTCTTTGTATGTTTCTTTCTTTATTTAGATATTTGTTTTTATCACCGTATGATGATGACCAGGTAATTGGTCGAAACTTGCAAAAAAGTTGTTTTATTTGTTAAAATGCAATATCACATAGTAAAGGCTTCAATTTCCAATTTTATCTTTATAAATTCTTTAAATTTTTCTCACATATTAAAAAATCTTTTTTGATTAATTTCTAAATCATGGTATGGTTTTGAAGCTTAAGTATTTCGTGCTCGGTTGCAATTTTTCTCGATTTCTAGCTACATATTTACCTTTTAATCGTATTTCTCGTAGTCTTTTAATTTATTTTGGGTTAAAACTGACACCAACTCTAGGCATCTGCATCGAAAAATTACCACATTTTTTCTTTTATCAACTTCAAAAATTAAAGGATACCCTTTTTTATCACGAAATTATACAAAATGCGCATACAAAGGGGAAAAAATATCAAATATATTCTCCACGGAGAATAAATTTATTTAGTTATTACTGTAAGTCAAATGGTATTCATACAAATAGTCAAACTCTACTTCCAGCTTTTCTTTGCTAAAAATTAAAAAAAAAAGCTTTACCCGAAGGGTTCAATTAAATCTACGGCTTCTTTGCTATGAGATTTTGTTGTTTTTTAAAGCACGATTCGCAAGTAATTTAGTACAGTAGCGAGTAGTTTAGTAACTTAAATTAAGTCGAGTGGATAGCAAAATCTATTATAAATCGTTTAGTGGTAAGTAGGTCACTCGCTACTAGACTGTCGTAGTCCAAACCTGGCTTTACTTTTAGCTGCAGACTTTCAATGGTATTCTAAACTAGGTTTTATGAAGTGCAACAAGCTTTTACCCATGTTAATGCCAGTCGATTTTGCTTAAAATAGTAGTTTTACTTAACATATTGAGTCCCAACGAGTTTTATTTGAAAGTATTCTCTCGAGTTGATATTAATCGTTCATTAAACTTTTAATTGCTTTTCTTTTTGTTTGCGTGAGTGTCGCTGTAACGTTTTCTTGTTGGCCGGATTTTAATTTTAGCACATTAATGTTAATTTTAATGCGAACTGTACGTGGATGTCGTTATCGTAGTTCTGTTAAATGGTAATTTGTTTAGCAAAACATAAAAATGGGATGTTGCGCAACGCATTATTATTATTGCATGGCGCAGCATCATCAATCGATAAACAAGGCGATTAAAATATATTTTGCCGTTCATTTAAATTAAGCAAACAATCGCCTAATTGGCCTTGATTATTCGAGTATTGTTCGCCACACATCCCACCGTGTTTCAATCATAAAATTATTGATTCGCTCGGAACTTCCTTTGTGTAGGTGAAATATTATCGGGGGATAACAAAAATTAATTGTAATACCAGTGTGGAACGGAAAAAAACCGGAATGATGGGTGAATAATGGACAAAAAAGGGGTGCGACTGGCCGGTCCGTTTTTTATGATCTCGCTTAAAGTGGGGGAATTTATAAGTAAATTGATGGAATTAAAAGAAGAAAAAAACTTTACCTAACCGGGTCATTAAATAGAAAACACCATACATAACAAACACGGATAGATCTGTTCCGCCAGGACATGCCGAGCGTGATTAATACAAGCAATGCCAACTTCCCATCCCACAGTTGTTTACAATTACATGCCAGCAGTCGGTTTCAGCGGAAGCGCACAGACTTACGGGCATTCTTCCCATGCCTCAAGGTCATCATTATCTTTTTTAAACGCGAGAATTTTTTCACGTTACATCACTGGGCTAATTAGCAGAATTGTAAGAAAATCCTTGAAGATCGGAACGTGATTAGATTTCTTCGGCGCGGATATTAATAGTAAGTAGAAAGCAATCGTATTCTTCTCGTTGTAAAGTTTTGTGAGGCGAGAGATTTACGGCTACCTGGATAAATTATAGCGATAACTTTTAGAAACTGTACCGAATCCAATATAATTCCCTCTTCGTTTTGTCTCCTTTTCTCTCTTGCTGGCGCTGCACAATTTGATACGGTTTGAAAAGCGAACCTTTCTCCTTAGTAAGCAGTCCGGATATCTGGCGTATAATGAAATCGCTGTATCAGATCTAGAGGTCAGCATTTCTACTTGCATACCATATATTATTATTTCATTTCCTAAAATTAATTGTTCTTCGAGGAATATTTTTGCGCAAATATTCCGTTAGTGTCTGTGTGAGAGGAGGTTTCGTTACAAATAACCTCCACCTCGACGAGTCTCAAGTGACTCATAGAGATTGTGGATGATGTCTTAGTCGTGACCTGACCCAGCACACCACTTACGGAGCCGAACCGGTCACGTTTTATTGCATCATATGCGATTTCCAGGGTTTTAAACCAACTCCACGGCCACGCCCTACAATGATAACATCTACACGTAACCACCGGCTATTAACTCTCCGCTGGTTGCGTGTTTGTTGCCGTGCATTCCGTATTTATTCACGGTATCGATTTCTCTTGCATTTTACACACACACATCCAAACAACTCACACAACACCAATTAATGATGGGCCCGAAATGTATTATTGCGAACACTGCAATTTATCCCCAATTGGTTCTACTGGGTATCGATTAAAAAAACCGAATAGTTTTGTTCAAATGGCTTCAATAAAATTATATGGACGGGTACCGCTAATCATTATTTATGGATCCATTTTGCGTAATTAGCAATTTGCAAATTTTATTATAATGTAGCTCGAAAATCGTTTTAACTTTATTTATTACACCTGCAACTCCGCCTGTTGAAATGTGAGGGTTTCATTAATATTCTAGCATTCTTCACAGACTCCCTAATGAGTGTTTCAGGCCGCTTTTTACCGATTATGACATCAAACTACATCAATTTAAAGAATAAAGTATGTATTGTTGCTGCGATTTAATGAATTGATGTGAAATGAAAATTTAATTGACGGAACTTTTAAACGTTGTTAATTCAAACGTCGATAAATATTTAATTGCGAATCTTGTTCGCGTTTTGCATACCGATTCTGAAATAACTTGTTTACTCTCCCGTGTTCGCACAAATCTTTACAAATATTTTTACCATTTGCATAATTCACTCGCATGGATTTGGAATATTTCCAAGCCCGCTTAAATATGCTTTTTTTTAAATGGGCAAACAAACCTTGGAAAATAAAAAATTACCGTCTTAATTAGCAACGAATTGTATTACAATGCAATGTGAGAATCGCCGATGTATCCATTATAATTGCCAGCGCTTCCTTCCGCATGCAAAAAACTAATTAAATTCATTTTCCGTGTACAAAAGGGCGGCCGGTAATTGCTGATTAGATACGATTCGATCCGAACCATCTGCCGGCTTTCTTTTGAAAAGAACCGTTCACGTTTTCTATATGTATTCTAACGGCAAAGCGGACGTGAAATAAAGCGATTTCATAGCGATCTGGAAAGAGAATCCGTTACGTCGCTCGATCTTCAAGATTTCTAAATAATAATGAAAAATATAAAAATGCGAATTTCCATTGGAGGAAAAATTACAATGCAATTACATTTTTAATAAGCGTTTGCATAATTATTTTCTCGTTTTCCATATTGATTTGAGGATGTAATTGCGGGCAATTAGTGTTAACAACGAATGTCGCAATTGTCCGTTAATGAAAGTGAAAGCTGCGCAACTTTCTAGCGTGTTTTTATATTGCTAATTGGTGGAAGTATGCGGTGGAATTGTATTAAATGATGGTTCAAGGTTGGCCTGTCGTTGTTTTCTACAATTTTGGTTAATATTATTATTAACCATGCGATCGGTATTTGTTTAGCGATTGTGTTTCAATTCCGCGTGGTTTAAACTAGGACAACAATTAATATCTTATAGTATCAGCTATTTACATAATGTAGTCATACGGTAATAATGTGCTCGGGTGGGGGATTATCTGATCGGTCTGACGGTCGTTCACCTCGCGCCACAAGCTTCGCGTGTAAAATAAGAGAAATGAATGCAGTCAGCATGTATCTTCTCGGGTGTTGACTTCGACCTACTTTTAGCAACGATTCCTATCTGTTAGTTTAGCTTTTTATTTTATGGCCGTGGTGATTTATATTAATTGTTGTTTCGTTGTTGCAGGAATTAATTCGAAAGGTGTGCGTAAGAGGAAGATCAGCGAGAACGAAACGACGAAATTGCGGAGTTCGTTTAATATTAAAGAGGATTTGGAGAATAAGCAGGGTAGGAAGAGGAACGGCGTGAATCGCGGTTCGAATAAAAAGAAAGTTTTAGAGGAAGCGAATAATAGTAAACTGCGAGATTTACAAGTCCGAGTGGAGGACTGCCTGCAGAACGTTGTTAATTCAGAGGCACTCTCGGCTGTCTGCAGGCGATCGTTTGAGGAGAGCGCTCAAGAGGTCGCCAACACTGACGAAGACTCATCGCAGCCCAACACAGCTAGTCCAGAACTTGTCAGCACCAGTAGTGTACCTTCACCGCCTGAACCGCAGGCTGTTGGCAGCGACAGCGCTTTAGATGACACCAGTAATGGCAGTAGTGTGCAGTTAGTGCCGGTTGAAGTTGGTGTTTGTGAAGATGGTTTGCGTGAAGATTCCGTGCCAGTGCCCGAGCCACCGGTAGTTGCTGAGATCGCGAGTGAAGAGGACGATTGTGTGATAGTGGCGCAACGGACGACACCGAAACTTGAGGAGCGCGAGTGCTCTAGTCGCGGTGACGATGACGGACCTCTGTCTTCGTCCTCGCCCTTCAGCAGGATGGAACTCACAGATACTGCCAGTGCAGCCGCTTTGCTTCGATTCCCGGACGACCGTTCCGACTCAGGCGTAAGTTCCTTGAGGTCGGGCAGCGGCGATGAGAGGTCCGGTTCACGTTCCAGCGCCTTAAGCTCATCGGACGAACCGCAGAATCAAAGCCAGACCAATAGGTCACCATTGTTTATACCATCATCGAGCCTTCCGTACAACGCGACCACTACCACCAATACCGGCGGTAGCGTTTCGGAGCCGGTGCGCGTGTGGCGAGACCCCAGCTTGCTGTTGGAGTCCGAGCCGCACGTACGCCACATTCACAGTGTGCAGCATCAGTCGCTGCTAATGTCGCACCCATCCACTCCGGCCGCCTCGGGCCCACCTCCCACCTCAGCAGCCGCTGCTAGCCATCCCGCTAATTTGTATCCGCCCGTCCCGCCGCCACCCTCTGCACTCATGTCTCCGCATCCTCTGCCCCATCATCTCCCGCCACCCGGGATTTACCCCCACCATATCCCGGAGATGTTATTCAAGCAACGCTTTGCTGGGATGCCGGGTGCACACATATACCCGCCCCAGGGCTCGCATCCCGTCGCCGAAGAACTTCTCGACCGAGAGAGGGCCTTCGCACAGGACCGCGATCGGATCGAGCGGCTAATGAGGTTTGTATTTCTATTTTACTAACCATAACCATTTAGTTTCCTAAAATACACTCGCAGATTAAGACCAGTTTTGGCAATAGTTTATCAAGGTTCTTTATCTTTGGTCGAAATTTTGTTTTCCAAAATTTATCAAAAAATGCGCAAAGAAATCTTTCAATTCCAAAAAGTTCTAAATATTTTTTAGCCTTAGGAAAAAAAAACTCTTCTTATTAGATTTTGATTATTAAGAAATTTTGCTTTGGATTCATTCCTTTTGGTTATGTGTCATTAGGTTTGTTCTAAGTCGCCCCAGAACTAGTTCAAGGACGGAATTTCGACTTCTTCAAATAGTATAATGATCAATTTTGAATTAAAAGTTTGTAGTTCTAACACACCTGCCCATGAACATATCAAATTGGTTTTTCAGTTAGCAAGTACCAATAGGTTGTGCTTTTATTGTTTCGATTCAGCACGCGTCAAATAATTCAGAACTCATCCATAACCCGCCCCGCTATGTTATTATTAATATATTCAAGGACGGAATTTCGACTTCTTCAAATAGTCTAATGACCAATTTCGAATTAAAAGTTTGTAGTTCCAACACACCTGTCCATGTACACATCAAATTGGTTTTTCAGTTAGCAAGTACCAATAGTTTTATTGTTTCGATTCAGCACGCGCCAAATAAAGAACTCATCCATAACCCGTCCCGTTATGTTATTGTTAATATTTTCTATAGTTTTTCTATTGTAACTAAACTTTATGCAACTGAAATGGCCGCGTTATATCGGTTAAGTAGTATTTGCATTTGTTGGGTTTTACCCAAATAGGGATCGAACTCGGTAGGTAATGGGACGATTGAGACTGGGAAAGGGCGCTCTATATATTTAGTGCTATAGCGAACGCTCTTTCCCAGTCTTAATCGTCCCATTACCTACTGACCTTTAGGTGCTTCAGATGTGTTTATGTAGGTATAGTACAACCAACCTATGGAGGGCGTTTTTGCGCAACGATGGAAAGGGGCGCATAACACGGGAAAAGTGCACAGTATGCTCGGAGACAAAACTAGCGCTGGTGTTTTTGAGCATACTCTATACCTTTTTCGTGTTATACGTTCTTTTCTATCGTTGCGCGTAAAACGCCTTCTATAAGCTGTACTGTATGTGTATGTGAATATCGGTTAAGTGAATCTAGGTATCGTCAATATGCAACCCGCCGCTTATATAACGATCTCACTCTAACTTATTAGATCTTATGAGGATGCACAGTATATGATACATTGCAGCATAAGAAATTCACAACTATTCGCATAAGCCCGATACAATAAACAAAAACCTCTATTGTGTTTGTCACACCACATTTTTCATACGATGAATGCAAACCATTCCACTATAGAGTTCACTGAATTACAATGGATGCCAACCCGCCCGACTAATAGCCGGGATAATAATTATCTGATCACAAGATACCCCATAATCCCTCATTTGTAAAATTAGGAGAAGTTTTGCAAATACACATTTATTGTTTCATTGTTAATAAGCTGGATTGGAACTATCGATAGTTTGGCGTGTCAGTTTGATTCAACACATGCTTTTAACTACCTATTGTTTATTTATATGTATAACCCGCCCAACTATGTAATAATCAAGAAATTGTACATTAAACCTTTCTTTCGTGAATCAAATTGATTTAATGTGTAATTTTTTTATTACACAATAGGTGTTTGTTTCACTCTGGTATTAACAACTGGCCCAGATTATTCATTTATACAACCCGCCCAGCTATTGTGCAATAAAAAAATTGGATGTTTTCTCAATTCGAATCATAAAAGGTGAGGTTTAATGTCGACTTTCTTGATTACTGCCACGATGGTATTAACTACTGGTCCAGATTATTTATTTATATATGACAGGTTGTCGAGAAATTTGCCCAAAGGGATTAGTTTGGTTGGTTTAGTTAAATTATTATTGTCTTATTTGCTAACGGTGTTAGTTCAAAGTCAACATACTAAGCTGGCTGTGCATGGAGTAGTTAATAACTTGAGTTGGATGAGTAGTTGTACTACAGTATAGAGAACTTACCCGCCCAACTATTGGGTGATGAAGGCATTACTTTTATTTACTACCACAGTTTGATATTTTCTGGGATGTTTGCTCTTTAGTACATTTTTATACCTATAGTAAATAGAAGAATTAGTTTACAAGGCAAAGTGAGTGGTTATACGCCTTTTTATGCAAGAATATATGAGAAATCTGTTCTGCTCTATAAAGTAATTTTCAGTTATTTAATATCAGATTTTAGCCATGTGAATACTTCTGGGGGATTAAGGTTGATTTGCCAAAAATTTAATCAAACAACTTCTGGTAGTTACAGCATTTTACAACATTTGCTAAAGCGATTTAACTGGCGATTCGAAGAGTAACTAAGTATATATCTGCTCGAAAAGAACCCGGCCGATCAAATATACTAAGTGGAGCTCTGTTAGTAGAGTATATGCATCAATCTGTTGTTATTCTACATCACAAGGTTATCTATTGCTACGACGAAGGCTACGAATTTTAATTAATTTGTTTCGGAGTAAAAAGCGGTGTTTTGCTGCGCGAAGATTACTTGCGTTCTTCCAATTTCTCCCAAGTCTGGGGTAACATTTTATTTGTCCATCACTTGTTAATGGAGCTATATGTAAATTGTTTCAATTATTAATAATCACTTACGGAATTATTTGCTCGTTGCGAACCGGTTAAATGGTTGCCATACCGCGATTTTTACAATTACCCATAATTGTTCTATTCCAAGGATCTTATCGAATTGCACCAATTCCACTATTTGATCAACGAGACACTCTGTTTATTCAAAGCGAGTACTTTCATGCAAACGTAAATAAAATTTCCGATAAATTTAATCAGTCATTTTCTGTTTACATTCGAATCGAGATAAACAAAATGGCTGATCAAATAAATGCCCCATCATTAAACAACTAATGGATTGATAATGATATCATTATATTTCGTTAGCTGCTGCTCCTGCTACTGATTGAATAACTCAAAATAAATATTGAAAAGTGTTCGATTGATAACATTTACTGCATCACTTATCGTTATTTCAATGCGATTGTGAAATCGTTTTTGATCTAAGAATAGTTGAAACGAGCTATTTTTCCAATGATCACGTTTTTTATATTTGCTATGTTAACAAAATATTGAGTCAAAAATTAGTGAAACAATTTGATGACAATACAGGCAGTGAGAGAATGGGAATGGGAATGACTTAGATAATATTATTATTTATTTTAATATTCAATTTCATTTGATAGACAAAGGTGAAAGCGATGCCTTACATTGCGTACTATCGTAATATTGGTCTGTCTGTTTTTTATGAAAGTGCAATTATCCAATTTCTTCCTGATAGTACATAAAAATTAGTATATAGGAGAGTATAGACTCACGCAACTTGGTAGCCACCTACGCGTCACTACATTGCCATCAACAGAGTTGCGTGTTGCTCGCTCCATGCAAGAGAAAACGTAAAAATATGTTAATGATTATCTCAATTTATAGTGTACTCATATGATCACATAAATAATAAAACGAATAGTAAACATGTGTATTTGTTTTGTAATTTGTAAAATTTAAAATAAATTGATTGCGATTAAAAATTAATCTCATGCTTATAGCTCGATTAGCTTTTATTGAAATGATGAGAAATTGCTTTAAAACTTATCGCGATCAAATCGATAAATTTATATCTACAAATTGAGCCACTTATCGGTAATCATTATCTGTTCTAATATCAATATAATTATCTCTTCCTAGTGCAATTTGGAACGGATATAACTAACGATAATATATTAAACCACGTACACATATTTGTACAATTAGTTATTTATTTTTAAACTAAAAACGGTGAAAAGTATATATTATTATTTTATTCATCATTCATTTATGA
>JARJEC010117469.1:0-25982 GCA_030264575.1 Tachinus sp. AB-2021
AATTTACTTTAAATATTGTCAAATCAGATAACTGGGAAGTTATAAAAATATTATAAATTTAAAGAAAACATAAATAAATGTTCAGAGAAGAAATATCTGAATTGTTTCAAAATGAGCAAAATATCGCAAAAATCTATAAAATATGAGAAAAAAAATGTAGAATACTAAAGAAGAATATTGTGAAATGATAATAATATTATAAAATATCAAAATCGATAATATAAAACAAAAAATAATAAACAAAGTGAAAATAAAATATTTTACTTGTATATTTATAGTATAAACTTAAAAAATCTATTGATAAATTTTAATAATTATCAAGAAATGTCAATAAATATTACAAAATAGCTAGTAAAGTTGTATACAACGTAATCAAGCTATTTCTTGCAATAGAACTAATAAAAATAAAAATAATAAAGAATTTTTAGAATAAGTAGAAAATTGATCAAAAATAATTTTGGAAATCATCCAAAATTTGTTAAACATCAAACATTATAAATGTGGAAAGTCAATTTAAAAATTAATAAAACACTTTAAAATTGTTCTTAATATTATTAGAGATCAAATTATCAAAGATAAATATAAATAAAATAAATTTAAAAAAATTAATAAACATTATTAAAAATTCATAAAGATGGTTTTGACCTCTACAACGTGGTACTTCATTATAAGAAATAAATAAAACAAAACTTATTACGTTTTTTTACCACAAAAATTAATTATTTATTAAAAATAAAAATACTTAAAGTATCATTAAAAAACACACTGGGTGATATCAAGAAATTACAAAAAAAATAAATTGAAAGTAAAGAAAACTAAAACTAAGAAAATCAAAAATCAATCAATGAAACATTTTAAAAAGTTATACAAATTATGAAACTAAAAAAAACTATTAAAAAAAAACTAAATTAATAAAATACTTCAAAATTAATAAAAAATAATACAAATCAGAGCCTCTTTTTTAGAAAATAACAACTAAGAAACTCAATAAAATTGATGAAATAATTTGAATTTGAATTTTTGTTTTAATACAATGCAAAAATTAGTAAGGTGCACTGATGATCCCTATGACAATAGGAACAATTATTTGCATTTGATTGTTGCCGCGTGTAGCAACTTTGAATTTGAATAACTGATTGTAAACTTTTTACTCAATCTGTTTGCTTATATTGCTAGCTTGGCATTTGATACTGGTTGCTTTTAATGTATATTGAGTTTTCCAGATGAATTTCTGGTTTTTAATATTTTTCTTGCAAGAAATTGCGTATAGCTACTGACTTTGATTAGTTAATTTAAAAATTTGATGTAAGTCAAAGAACAAAATGGTAAACACTTATTAAATCAATAAAATATAATGTTTTTTGTTTAGTTATATTTTTAAATAAAAATTGAGTTAACTTAATATGCGCTGTAGTCACAAATAATGTATAAAAAGCATGGTTTGTACAAACTTATGCAAAGGTAGCACGCTGCACAAAAAGTATGCGCAGTGGCCCCCTTAACGCCACATGCACACACTGGCAAAGACATGGCCTTTATGTATGATGGACAGTTTTACACTAAACCGTGAACTGATAACCATAACATACATCACTTGTTTATCAATTAATAAAGTTCTTCAAACATTATCCAAAATTTAACAAAAAAAAACTGTAAAAATTTAAATTTAGTCAATAAAATACTTTCAAAATTTGATGAAAATCAAAGAGAAAAATAGAAAACATTTAGAAAGTCAATAAAGATTTATAACTGAAAATATTAATTGAAAAAATAAAAATTGAGTTGACTTGATTCTTGCTGTACTCACAAATTATGTGTAAAAATCGTGGCTTGTATTTGCGTAGGCATAGGCTGCCTGTACGATATATACATGAACCAGCCTACACAAATAGTATGCGGAATAATGACGTTAATGCAGCATGCACACATTGGCGCAGTCATGGCCCTTACGCATGACGAACAATTTTCTAATAAGGCGGAGCATACATAGCATACAAAATTTAATAAAATAATTGTAAAACAATGAAAACTGAGTCAATAAAATACTTTCAAAATTATCCAAAACATGTTAAAAATCAACCAAAAAATTTAAAAAATTGATAAAAATTAAATAAACATCAATTAAATTTAATTTTTTTAATTATTTGATTAAAATACTGAGCGTTATGTTATGTGGTAAATGTCGTAAATTATCAGGAATTTTGTATTTTGTGCTGCATTAAAACACAATAGTCTAGCTAAGATCATTATACCAAGAGAGGAATAATAAAAATTCGTGTTTGAGATTAGATACTAAACAAAAAATACGAAATAACTCTGTACTCGGCCAGCCTTTGTTTTGGAGATTTCATGGTTCAAACTTTGAAAGGTATAATTTCAAATTTACCTAAAACATAATAATAGGTTATATGAAAACTACAATTTAAACTCATGTTTGAAAAATCCACTACCAGTTGCGATGCAAGCCTGGCAATGCAAAATCACTGAATCATAAACTGCAGCAAAATCTTGCTCTTTTCCAATTTGAAGTGCAGCGTTAAGAATTTTTTATTGTAATTGCTTTTCATTGTGAACTTCTTTGTCTAAACTAGTTGTTTTACATGACCCTAGAAGTAAAAATTTGGAGGATTTAGATTTGGCGACCTAGCAGGCTACTGAGCAAGACCGCACCTACCCTTTCACATTTTATTAAAATTAGACAACCATTATAGAACAGCATGCCCAATGCAAGTTAAACATATGCTAATAACTCGTGCAAGTGATTATCTAACTCTAAGTAAGACGCAGCATTTAAACAGTTGCGGTAGAATTTGGATTGGCAGACGGCTGTTGAAAATCCAACAGCAGTTGAAAATCTATGTCATCTAAATGTATGTAGATTCTTTACTAACCCATACATGCTTATTATAGCAGTTATTAATACCGTCTCTGGTGAACCACAAAATGGAAGAAATAAAGTTAAAATCTTACCCGTGCTATTTGAAAAGCTATCGTAATAATGCTAATATTTGTACGGTGTGGGTACGCTTACTACTTGGTAGAATTAAACTGAAGTTTACTATACTCTTTGCGTAGATTGTAAATTAAGAGAAAGGACAACGTGTACACTGCAAAATAAAAAAAGTTAGTTAAATTTCAGATTCACTCAACACACGCGGAAGACGAAACATTTATCCGCAACACAGAGTCGGCAAAGCGCCTTGCTTCATAATAATAATAGACGTTTGTGTGTGCGAATATATACGCACACGATTGGTGCGTTCAGGCGAGCAATTCTCTTGTCTCAATTGGAAAATCTGACAAACGTTCAGAAATCAAAGTTGACCATTATGTTGGTAAGAAAGCAACACTTCTTTTTTAACGTATTCCAAAGTTTTGAAGAACTTGCAGACATGTTGCAGATTTTCTAGTACTAATGGTTTGTCAAGTGTGGCATCAGTTGCTTCTACAACGCTGCAAGTGAAGACATTTCCAGCGTTGTATTGTAGATTTACTCCACCAATATGACGATTACCTATTCCATATTCTCGCAGTCGTTAATATGTATTGGGAAATACATTACAAAATTACTGACGTACATTTGAAAATCTTTTTTAATATATCCGACCATTTTTTGAAGCATTGGGTTAAAAATCTGCGTACAAAAATAACGTTGTCATCATCATTGCCAAACAAATTTCTTCACAAAATTTATATTTTTTACACTAATAATTAAGAGCAATAGAATACAACTGTCATCAACTAGTAAATAAGTCTACTGTTTTGAATCAATGTTTGAGACTTACTATTAATTATATGAGCAAAAATTAAATAACTCTTGATATCTCCAAAACAAAGACCGATTAAAAAAAATGTTGTTTCGTATTTTTTGTTTAGAATCTAATCTCGAACACAAATTTTGGTAAATGGACATTTACACTATTTACACAAAAGTATTTGAATAAACATTAATGAAATTTTCTGCATTTGATTGTTGAATAATTTTAAACCTTTTTTACTTATTATTTTTAAATTTACTTGTATGGATATTTAGTGTTCCAGGTATATTTCAGGCATTTTTATATTCTTTCTAGAAGAAAAGGCATAACCACTCACTCTGACTATATTATTAATGAAATACTTACAAATTTGATGCAGATTGGAAAATATATGATAAACCAAGAAATCAATGAAAAATACAACAAAAAATTGACAAAATCTAAATTCTAACTTTGAAAATTTGTTGTTAATATAAAAAAACTAAAAAACTAAAAATGTAAATGTGCTAGGACCACACAGCACCAGAAGTATTTTACTATATTATTTATAAAACAAATTATTAACTACGGAAAACCCGGAACCCATAGCATCTCTCAAGCGCTACACCTTAAAAATTTACAGAAAATTAAAGAAGAAATTGTGAAAACGAAAAAATTAATGAAAAACGTATGAAAATTAATGATAACAATGACAAATTTGTTGAAAAACAAAGAAATTGTGAAAAACTAAGAAATCAATATATAACAAAATATTTATCTGAAATTTGTTAAAAATCAAAGAAAAAACATAACGGACTGGGAAAATCAATGAATATTATACATAGTCGACCTTTGTGTGGTTATGAATTTTTATCTAAAAAACTAAACATTTTAGACAAAAAATTATAAAAATTTACCTGATTTAATGGAAGACATTTAATGGTAATAATAAATACTTATTTCTTTTTTCTATTTTTTTAACTATTCATTTTTATACAAAATTACAATCTACGTTAAAAATAAGTAGTGCTAAAAAATGAATATCCAACAATATTTTTTGTTATTCTTAAAATGAAATAATCTTGACAAATACTCATATATTTTAACGATTATTACAAATTTGTTTTCTTTTTGAGATAAATTATGTTGCTTTAGGAATGAACATACTTTATCTCTCAAAATTAAACAAATTTAACTTTTGGTAATCATCACTACACTCGCTGTATGTATGTATGTACTGATAGTAAAATTATTTTTAGTTATTAGTACGCTCTTAGATAAAATAGTACATATAACTAATTTTATGCAAAAAAAGTTTAAAAAAATACATTTTTTCATCTGATATTTAAAAAAATCCTCAAAACATATAACGAAAATTAGATAAATTAGATTAATGTGGTTCTAAGCGACTAATGTTAGAAAGCAATAGCTTCTTAAGACTTTTTGTTAATTAATTAATTAATTAATAAAACATCAAAAATCCTAGTTGTTATCCAAACCGTATGCTGATGTTGATAATTTATCAATAAATTTATTAACAAGAAGTTAAAAACTTCTTATCTTTAAAAATTGGATAGTTTTGAATTGACTATTTTAGACATCTCTCAACACTAGATTTATATACTTTTCAAAATTATAATAATTATAAAAGTATAAAAAAATTTTCTAAAATTTTTAAATTGCTAATTTTACAAATAATTATTATAAAATGGTTTGCGATTCAATATTAAATTCCAGTTTCATTGAAATGTGAATGTATTAATTATACATTGTCAATTCAATAAATCCGCTGAATTATAATTTAATATTTTGCAGCGAACATTGAAATTAATAAAGAGAAGCGGACGGCAACATCTGTCTCGCCATCGAATTAAACCGACTGTTTCATTGGTTATGCAGCAAACAAAATTAAATATGCAGCTATAATAATTCAACAACATTTGCCTTGAATATGTTGAAATCTGTATTAGAAATAATTTTGCTTTCACAAGAATAATTATATTGTTTATAAAGCAGGTATTAAATAACAAGTCCGCAGTGTCAAAAAAGAAATAATACCATATAATTAAAGCAAAGTTTTGAGCCAAGAGCACGCCACTCACCTAAACTACAATTGGCCGTGCTTTATTATTATTACAACCAACACGAAAATATTTCTGTGTTATTAAATAATATTTCGCTGTCAATATTTTTAGTAGTGCGAGGTCGGCAATTAAAATTAATTAACATTCAAATCGTGTGTGAGAGAGGAAATGTGTTTTGAAAAAGTCGGAATAAATTCTCGGATGACTTAATGCAATGCTTTAGCGTCGGCTGCAATTTCAGCCTGATGCATCTTCTACTAGTTTTTGATTGATGATTAAAATCGTAACGTGCAAGAAACAATTATGGGCGCTTTGCGACACGGAGCCGACGGTGGTTTCGGGGCCGGGGAAATATCTGTGGGATTTGTCCCTCAGCGCCGTTAATTAATCCGGAGCCGTCATAAATCAATCTGTAGCCGCAAGGTGACGCGTCATCATATTGACATCATTGACCTGCCCTTCCGCGATGTGCCCGCATTTTTTTTCGAGGCGAAAGTGGGGGTGGACGTGTGTGGCAGATGGTACACCTCTGATTACAATTTTAGAGAAAAAAAATCTATATATAAAATATCTCGTGTTGGGGATTACTATTACGTATTGCTTTTACAGAAATTATATTTTATTTCATTGAAATTAGGTTAGTTAGTCATAGAGGATTCTCAATCCTGAATTGTTTATGAACCAGAAAAAAAAAAGATTTTATAATGTATTGTGAGAATAATTTTATTATAAAATAATTTTTATTTATTTATTCAATTTTGGTTTATTTCTGCTTCATCGCTAATGGCGTATTTCTGCTGCAACACTAATGTCCGACGTTAGAGGTTAATAACAACAACAAATTTATTAATATGTGGAAATAATTTTGAATTAATACGACTGTGCTTTGAAAAGTTCGCAAAAAGAAAGGAAAATTGAGAAAATGTTTTTCTAATATTCAATATTTTTCAACATAAATTTATCCAACAATGTTCCAAAGCTTTTATGCCTTCACAAACATACAATTTTTGAAATTCTCCAAAATAGTCGTCGATAGCTGTTTTTACTTCTTCTTTTGTAGAAAATGATTTTGCTCCGAGTGAAACTTTTTTTTAGTCGTGGAAATAAATGAAAGTCAGAAGGACCCAAATCATGCAAATAAAGTGGATCTTGCAATAGATCGTACTTTAGTTTACTTAACTTTCCCATTGCTACCACACTTTTATGGGGACGTGGATTGTTATGATGAATAGTGATCTTTTCTTTACATATGTTAAGTACATTTTAATAAACCTATTTATCTACTTGATCTAGAATTTTAACATCATATTCACCATTTGTTGTTTAGTAGTAATATTCTCTTAACACCCCAAAAGTCTGACGCCAACATTCTCAGCTAGACAAACATTGACTTCTTTGGTGGTGGAGAACTTCTTTGTCTCCGTTGATTAGATGGTTGCTATCTATTTATATAATAGTAAACCCAAGTATCATCTGTTGTAACAAATCGCCGGACAAAATTTATTTTAGTTAAAACGGTATAGGCTCTCTTGATTCCCTAAATAAATTATTAATATGCGCGGCACCCAATCGCTTTATCGTAATTACACAGTTTAGATATAAAATGTTTTTTCCTATGTGATACTTATGTTCTTAGCATTTTTAGAAACCTTTAATCAACGATCCTGCATAACCAAATTGTGACTATTTCGATGATTTTAAGAGTTGTAGAAGTTGTCTACTGCACGGATCGTCTTCTAGACTGTCACGACCTGACTTGTGATTTAAATTCCGTCACTCATTATGGTGAATGATTATTCTTTCTATTTCTAAGAACGTAGTGAGGAGCCTTATCAAGTTTGCAAATAAGCTGCTTATGATAATATATTTTCGTTTTTTTTTCTCTGGGCAAGTCCTGATGGGACCTATTTACATTGCTGTGTCATTGTTTTAGCATATATACGTTGCATCTAAAATAAAGTATAAATTAGAAATATTGTTTAAAAAATGATAAATGTTAATATTTTTACAAAAATTGTTTTTTGTAGATTTTCTTGATCCACCCTTATATTAAATGTCTTTGTAATCTTCTAACTAATGTATTGCTGTAGTTATGGTTAAAAGTTGGTTGGTTTCTTTGCGAAAACTACAATGTCGAATTGTGGCAACACATGCTGTTTTTGGCCCATTACCACCAATAACTGTTAGCGTCTCTACATTTGCTTGTTCTCCTTTCATTTTAAATTGTTAAGCCAGATCAGCATAATTGCCCACAGGGGTGTTCTTTGTTTTTGTTTTAAGTTTTATAGTTTGTCAATCTTGATGTAACGTATTAACGTAAAATTTGAAAATTGCTTTATCCGTTCCGTTATTCTGGCGTAGGTAATAACCGTTCTGCTACTACCTTAGCAATTATTAGGACATCGGGTTTGACAATCTTCACGCCATGGGATCTGTCAGGGCATTTTTACAAAGGAACAGAATGATCACGACAAACAGGGGATATCGAGTTTAGGATAGTATACAAAGGAGGGATCATATTGTTTTATTTGATTTTATAACTGATTTCCTTGAGCAATTTTTTCCTTCTCTTTCTTATCTCTGCAATTTTATTTGGTACTATTGTCTTCGTAAATGTTCTTGTCAGTTCTATTCTTAGATTTTCTGTTTCTTGATAGGTTTCTTTGTTTTCATTTTTATCTTTGCTTTTTTCATATTTTTTTCGTTTCCTTTTTATTTTTCTTCTATTTGTTTTATATGGCTTTTGTTTAATATGATTAGATCAACTTTGGTTTACTGATGTCCTTCTGGTTGCAAACTCTTTGGTTTTTTTTGTTAGCTCTCTTGATGCAAAGTTTGTTAGTGCCCTCCATTTATTTTTAGTTTTCATGCATTTGTTAATGATTTTTCTTATTTTGCCTAGTAGTGCTTTGTCTAATGTTTTTCTACCATCTTCCTAGATTTGTATTCTACTAATGTATGTTCCTTGTCTTCATGAGTTTTGTCTTAACGGACTATATATGTTTGTCCTTTTTCCTTTTGTTTATTTTCTGCAGGTATTTACCAAAATCTCCATAACTGGTTAGGAATTGGGTATTATATATTATATAAAAACATGTCTTTGGTCTGTTCTCTACACATTCAATTATTTTACTATTTATTATATATTACTATTATTAGTTTACTGGTTTATTTTGCCTTTTTTTTGTTTATTTTCCTCTTTCTTCCTTACCTCTCGTTTTCCTTCTTTCTTATTATTATCGGTTTTTTTTTAATTTCTTTACGTCTATTATGTTCTATCGTCAGATCAAATCAGTAGGTGGTGTCGCCGGTATTACTTCTATTGCACTGCAGATTTTTAATTATTTTTTTTTGTTTTCAAATACTTTTCTAACGTTTTTTGCGGTGTACAGTAATTTACTTCTTGCCACTAATGCCGTAAATGATGGAGTAGAGTTTTCTAACCCAACCTGAAAATTGATAACAGTGCGCCTTTCGGTTTTAGTCATTTTGCGAAATTTGTAAAACTAGCTTTTCTCAAAGAAGAACCAAATTAATACTATTTGACGGAACAATGTAAAACTTTGACAATTTGCATATCTATTTTTTTTAATTCAAAAATTCCAATTTGAACAGTTGGGTTATTTATTGTCCTAGTAACATTCAGAGAGAACATAAAACCAAGAGTTTGTCTGTCTGCTTCAAATAAAGTGCGTTGCAAATTAACGATTTTTAAAGTACTGCGAATTTGTCAACACCTACTGCGTCAATGTTTTTTTTTTAGTAATGTAGTAAATAATTATGTTTGTAAGATGTTATTTTGAAATACAAACAAAATTATGCCGCAGTAGAAAACTGCACAATATTTTATACAAAAAAATCAAAGAAGAAAAAACGCATAATGAATATTTGGTGTAATTTGCAAATGACATAAGCCTAGTTTTGGGCTAAATTTAGCTACTGGTAATGCACATTTAAAGCCCTCGACTGGCAAATTTGAATATATCCAAAATATTTTACAATCTTAAATTATTTTTCATACTCATTTTGATATTTTGCAACAAGTTTTTTAAACATTTTACAAACACAAAACTCAAAACAAAAACCTGCAACATTCCTTATACAAAAATCAACATTTTGCTAATATTTTTAAATGTTTTTAATATTTTTCAATTATTTTATCACATTTTGTGACATCTGTTAATATTTTGAAATATTTTACAATATTTTTCAGGATGTCATAATAAATTTTGCAATTTTTTAAATTATTTTACATTCATACTACAACCGATTTGTGACACTTAATAAGTTATTGGGAAAGGGAGAATCTCAATAATTAAATTGGACGTCTAATCAACTTTATTACTTAACAAGTTATTGCAAAAAATGCAAAGTTTAACACTTAAACACTACAAACATTACAAACATGTTTCAGGTCAAATTACATTATTTGAAAACAGTTTTTGCCATAGTTTTTTTTAAATACATAATGCGTTTATAAATATATTTGCAAAAATTGTTAACTTTTTGTGGTTTTATTTGATATTTACAAGAAGTTATCTAATTGGTTTCATCAAATGTCTACCATCACAAGCACATACTAGAGGCAAAAATGTAAAGCATACATTAAAATCTAACCAAAATATACTCTAGGTCAGTGATTCTCAATTTTTAATGACTACATTTTAATAATATAAAAGTTTGGAATCACACTAATTGTTTGAATGTATCGACGGATAAGGAAATGTAAAGAAATATATAATTTTAATTTTTAAAAAAGTCACTCCTTTGCAATGGCAATACATTTCAAGAATTTTGAAGTACACTGGAATACCGCAGCTCCGTGGTTGATAATCACTTTCCTAGGTCATAGTACCTACTCAAATATAGAAAGGCCCACATTGGTATTGGCTTATGGAAAACATTTTTGCGCAATGATAGAAAAGGACGCATAACACGAAAAAGGTCTAGAGCAGGATGGTCTAAACGGCGGCAAGTAGGAAGTATCAATGCGGCCCACAAGCAATCAATTTTAAATACTTTTTAGTACAATTGTTATGTTTAAAAAATATATACGTGTAAAATAATTATTTCTAAAAACTAGTACAAGTTTTTAGAAATAATTATTTTTATATGTTCTTTTCGATATGTATATATATATATATACCTAAATAAATATTTACATCTAAATAAAATGAATTCAAACGTGTGCTTTACTATCTATAATTTTGGTAGTTGCGGCATCAAGTACTTTCTATTACTAAAATGTACTAAAATGTGACCCGGACATCAAATAGGTTGGACAACTCTGGTCTAGAATATGCTTGGAGACAAAACAGAGCTAGTTTTGTCTCTAAGCATATTATTATATTCTGGAGTTCTAGACCAGTTTTGTGTCATGCGTCCTTTTCGATCGTTGCGTGGAAATACTTTTTATAAGTCACTTTATGTTGGATTTGCTGTAGTTATTTTAAAAAATAAAACCTATTTTAAGTTTGATTTTACATATTGTCGGCTTAGTACGGAAGCTGCATAACTCCACATTTGATTCAAAATAACATTTAGATGCCATTTAGTGTATGAATGTCGAACGCATCAGTAATAAACATCGTATCAATAAAAAAATCCCTCTAAGATATTTTACTATTAGAAAAATGAGTCACTCCAAACTACCATAATATGTATACAACAAAACAAAAATTTAATCAGTTTCTTGCTTCTCTTGTAAAATGTGTCTAAATGGAGTTACGCAGTACTAAGACGACGACATAATCTATAAAATCAATTTTGATTGTAGAGAAATAGGATTAATTGTGATTTACACTGAACTTATAATACGTGCAGAAATAATACCAAAAAGCAATTTTTTTAATTGTAATATATTTGATATACGTCTAGTATGTTTGATTGTTTTCTTTTAGTTTTATTACCCAAATGTTGGTGCTTGTAGGTAGTAAGTAAACATGTGTATCCCCATACTCATTTAATTACTATTATTTAATGTAATTGTTTTGAAAACAGTATTTAAATATTGTAAAATATTCGACTACCATCACCGATGCCTACTTGCTTCTATGTTGATTCAACACAAACAATATTTGCTGCAATAAGTGATCCTTTTATCAAATTCATTTATCTATTTAAATAAACACTTGGACAAACAGCAAATAAATTTATTAGTAGCACAATTTGTTCAACGAAATGACCACTAACCTTCGGATCGAGTAATCAATATTATTACAGAGTATACAATTCCAAAACGGTAATATGAAAAAATGCGAGTGATTCATTGCACTGGAACAATAAAATGTAAATAAATAGAAACGGTATGGTACGGTTCATAGCCTTTGATGACTAAGGTGGTCTTCAATTAATAAAAAAAAACGATGTAATCTTTAGGTTGCACCCAGAAAATCAACACAATGGATGCCTAATAAGTAATTCACATACAATTCCCATATGTGTGTGTGGAAATAAAAAGGAGTAGTAAAGTCTCCATGAGTAGGTGGTCCAGGAAGCGGCATGACTCGCTCTTAACGGGCTTTGATCTCGTCGCTACCGCATGACTGGCACAATGATATAATAGTCCACCATTATAGAATCATGCGTCTGTAATACCTGTGTGTGTATTAAATTATATGTCTCTCTCGTACCAAAAACCAGCGAGCCTTTTTATAGCAATCATACGTTTCCGTCGACCGCGACCAAACATATTACAATTTTCATACAGCAGCATGTTTAGGATGTTATGAAATACAAAATGGTCCAAACAAGGATAACCACGGTATTGTTTTTTTTTTATAAAACAACAAGATCTAATCACCCCATACGATCTCGACAATAATTTTTATTACAAATATGAAGCAAGATACATATAAATAGTTGCAACAATTTTTCTTGGCCAATAATAAGATTATTGCACACACGATAATAAATACTTTCTAAAACAATTTGTACCAGCGTCGGAGATTAATGTCTGGTAATAAATTCAAGTCTCCAACATTGACGTAATAACATCTCCATATTCATCATGTGTCCAGCATATTTAATATTTTTTTCTCAAAGCAGACTAATTGCTTTGGTTTATTTATAAAAAAAATGCATTTGCTTTTTATAAATAATTTAATTAATTTTTTTTTCAAATTAAATTATATGGATTTCACAGTGATGAGGAGTAAATAGGAGAAAAGCGAAATGAGGGTTGGGATCATCCCCCAGTGAATTCAGCGCCGGGTGGTGGAGGAGGAATCAATGCAAGGGAATCGACTCGGCGGGAATATTTAAATATCAGCAGGGGAATATTTTTTACAATTAATTAATACTAAAAAATAACCTTGATTGTTATTCACTCAAGGTTGTAAACAAAAAAAAACTAAACTGCTTATTAGAAGGATGTAAGTGAGCGAGAGAGAAAGACACGGACAAAAAATGTGCTTGCCTGACTAAATAAGACAAATCGTAATTGCTTAAAGCTGTATTTATCATGGTTTGTCATTGGACGCTTAACGTAATGCAAGAGGATGGTGCAATCTTATATTTTTTTTTAATATTTGCTTCTAGGTAAATTACTTCCTTTCAATTGCTGTATATTTTATGGACATTTATTTACAAATATATTACGGCAATGAAAATGTTCTATCGAAGGTAAATATGAGAAGGTTAAGGATAATGTATTTGGAATTGATTGGCCAATAAGAACATATCCATGTTAGGTAATAGTATGGGGACAATAAAAGCATGGATATATTTGAATTGCTAGCAAATAAATATTACTAATTTATAGTCGCGTATTAAACATTACCTTTTTGTCATAAAAATGTTATATTATTATTTACAAACACTGTCGAATACTTTAAATATTTTTTACATTATTATTGTTAGATTTGTATTTTTTTTTAAATTAAAATTTACTTATAAATAAATATTTTTCTATACACAGGATTGTCCTGCATATGCCACTAATGTGGATCAATCAGACAAAACCAGATAAATCTATTTTAAACAGATTCAAGTTCTTAACATCAATGCTTTGACTCTGCGGCCCAAGCTTATTGAGAAATTGACCGCAGCGCAGCTTGTAAGAGTCAAGTGACTGCGTCAATGGGTGCGAGAGGCGCTACAGAGCGCAAACTTCCCTAGGTGTGTGTATGTGTATGTTGCGCAGGCTATCTATGCAAAGCTCATAAAAGTTATAATGTTTACACATCCTTTGCGCGTACAGCGCCACTCAACTCAATTTTTGTTTTTAATAAATACATTAAATCACAAACTTGTTTAGCTTTATTCTGACTTCACCAATGAAGTTATATCACCTCAATTATTAATATCATATAATAATATATAATATAATATTATAAATCTAACCAATTTTTACAAGAAGTGAATTTACCTAGTTTTGTCTGATTGCTCCATAAATAGTAGTTCTAGCTCTTGTGGCATTGGGTTGGAGGACTTATTGGAGTCTTGTCATGTTAGGCTTCTAAACGGTCATTTGTCATTATTTCTACATGATCTCGTCTTTATCTTCTTGTCTTTCTGTAGAATAGTTCCAACACGCATTTTCATAACTGGTTGGAGATAGGTTATAAATAAGTTCCAAATTATTTAGTTTTGGAGTGCAAGAATCAAACCAGTTTGAAACTACTACAGATCTTACACGGAATATCCTTTTTTGAAAATATTGATACTAATTTTAAATAAAAACATAATGTTAACTATAAACATGATAAGATCTAATATTGTTTACTTAATTAATTTGAAGAGAGTTGTTCATTCTCGAACTAATTCGTAACCAATTTGACGATTGTTAGAAAAGGTTGGAAAATTAGTGTTACACTTGTTTAATATAATTACTTGAAGTGACCGTTACTATGTGATAATCTATTCTTATGAAATAAAACAATTTACTATGTTTTTTATCACGAATTTATTCTCTCGAATACATTACTAGTTTTGGCTCCACTAGAGCCTTCTACGGATGTTACAAGTTATATTATATTATAACTTGTAACATCCGTAGAAGGCTCTAGTGGAGCCGAAACTAGTAGATGTTACAAGTGATATTATATTCGTGATAAAAAACATAGTAAATTGTTTTATTTCAATACTCTTGTTTCCAATCTTTTCACTTATTTGTTTGCCTATTCATGTTTTTTCCATTATTAATCTTAATGTTTTAATTTCTGTTGTTTGGAGTTTTGAAGATACGGTAATAATACACTATTGTTCTCATTTTGACTTGTTAATGCTAATGTGGTTGTTTTGTCATATTACACTTCGAATGAAGCCTGATAATAGAAAAATTTTAACTGCATGCTTTTGCCCTAGCTGGTTATATTGGTCTTATGCTATTTAAAATTCAATATTGCACAAGTTAGTTGTATAAAACTTGTTTGCAATTTCTCTTGTAGTCATAAGTGATTTTTTTTCTGAGTTGCATTAACCATATTAAGGCACAATGTTGATTGATTTTAGATATTATAATGACATTATTGCCACGACAAATTATGTTTCCTGATTTCTTTCATTCTTAATCTGTATCTGCTATGAGGTTTTCTAGTGATCTATGATGCATATAAAATGTGTTGTCTGGTTTAATAATTTTTCAGTAATTCAAATTATGAATATATGGTTTGTCTGAATTCTTGTTGTTTGTTACTGGTTCCGGTTTATGCCACTTTTTTGCGATTGTTTTTTTTTTAAGTTATATTGCGATAGTTTTTGAGTTCCGTTTTTGATCTCTTTAAAATTTTATTGCTTTTTCCACATTTCTGATATTTTGTCAATGGAAATATATCGTTATAAAAGGTTTATAATTCTTCAAAGGAGAATTCCAAAGTATTTTATTACTTAATTATGAATATTCTCCAGTTTTGGTACATTTCTATTTTTAGTTTATTTTATTAGTTCTTTTGTGACCTTCAATTTTTTTGTTATATCATTTTTTCTGCTTAAAGTTGTTGTTGTTATATTGTTATAAAGTTTATAAAAGTGTTTTTTTTTCATTATTTTTTTTTTGTTTGTTGTTTTTACAGTTTTTAAAAATCCCTGTTCTGTCGTCCCCAAATATCATATTCTATATGTTGTTATATTGTTATAAAGTTTTTAAAAGTGTTTTTTTTTTTCATTATTTATTTTTATTTGTTGCTTTTTACAGTTTTTAAAAATCCCTGTTCTGTCGTCCCCAAATATCATATTCTATATATGTTGTTATATTGTTATAAAGTTTGTAAAAGTGTTTTTTTTTTCATTATTTATTTTTATTTGTTGTTTTTACAGTTTTTAAAAATCCCTGTTCTGTCGTCCCGAAATATCATATTCTGTATATGTAGAAATATTTTCCAGTAGTTTCTGTTAATTTCCAGTATTTTTTTATTTAACCTGTTTTCACGGTTTGGTACTGTTTATATATTATGTACACTTTTGTTTGTCCTGTTTCTTTGATTATGAACAAAAGTTTAGTTTATCATTTTCTGTTCTTAAAATTTTTTAATTTCCCCCATTGTTTTTGTCGCAGCTACCAATATATTAGAACATGAATGTTTCCGTGTCTTTCCTGGTAGTGTGTCGAGTTATCATCATCATATATTGTTCGTCTTGGTATCATACTACACAATTGTGACGCTTTTTAATTATTCTAATAATTTAAAAATTAATTAAATAAAATAAATACAATTTTGAATACCGCAGAAGCTAATGTACGTTGAAATATGGAAGAAAAAGAAAATTTTGAAGTTAAAAGCTAAAATGACCAGCACTGCATCTTTTAGAACTCCGATACAGTTATAAAATTGTCTCTAATATGTTTGCCACAATTTAATAGCAACTTTGAAGATTAGTCTGGGTTTCAAGAATATTTGTTCAATTAATTGACTCAAATGAAACAACTTCTTATATAGCTTATCACGAAAATATTTATTAAACCGGACTAGTTTTTATGTATATATGATGACCAGGTAATTGGTCAAAACTAGTCCGATTTAATAAAAAATGTTGTGGTAAGGTATATGAAAAATTGTTTTATTTATTAAAAATGCAATATCACATAGTAAAGGCTAACACTATTCTATTTTTGCAAATTAAACTATTACCGACGGGCAAAAGTTGCACGCACTACCTTAAGTCATGGACGATCAATTTAAAAATAATTGATTAAGCCGTAAATAGTGCAACTAAATTAAATAAAAGATATTTAGCAACCAGTACCACAACTCAATCTGAAGCAGTGCAACAATCCAGTTTTGCAACAATAGCTGGATCAAACTATCAAACCACAATTGACGGCAGCTGCAGCAAAACAATATATAAAATCGATTGATAAAACGCAAAAAGATTGTTATCAGATTACAATCCGGATTAATAGATCCACAAAAATCTGACTTTATCAATAAAGAAATGTTGATTAATTAGTCAGATGCAGCAATAAAACATTAGCTGCATGTAGCTTTGTAACAACACATCAAACAAACTGCTTGTAATTATAAGAATATTATATACAATGCATATGATCTTCAACAACAAGGGTACTGTCTGTTGTAAATCCAATTATTTGTGTTTTATTAGTATTTGATCTGGTTTCACATGCTTAGATTATTACTGGTTGTATTATTCTCTTATAAATGTGTTCTTGTTGCTGCAGCTGTGACAAATTTTGATTAACCAGTCAAAGCTGCACCAACAAGAATATTAGCTCCTTGTAGCTTTGCAACAAGATATCAAATCAACTGCTTATAGTTATCAAAACATGATATAGAATGCACAAAATCTACAACAACAAGAATACTGATATGTTGTAAATTCTTCTATGGTTTGTGTTTTATTGGTATTAGGTCAGGTTTCAGATGAGTAGATCATTAATTGATTGTTTATAAATTCTTGCTTTAGTTTTACCTAGGAGGGATTTGTTTTTAAATACGGTACCTTTGAGGCATTAATTTATATTATTTGTTTTACTTACTTGGTGTTTCACTTATTCTTTAATTCTTACTTTACTTAATATTTTTTGTCAATGTATTTAACTTCAATTACCTATTTGTTTGGTTCATCCTTTGCCACTAATTTGCATCTGGCTGACTTACAGCAATGTAAAACTACTCTTTACCGGATCGGCTATCGTCCTTGGTTTTTGCAATTATTATTGCGCTGTTCAAGTAGCACATAAAATTTAATTTATCATTGTGCATACAACAATTCTATTATCCTTCTTTATTTAAGTAATTTTTTAAGAGCGATATTTTCAAGGCTAAAGTTAACGTCACGCGTTTTCCTTTTACTAAACGTTGCATGTTTGGTGAAAGAAAAGAAAGAGAGACAATGTAAAATTGATAAATAGAATTAAAAAGCTACAGACAAAAACCTTTCTATATATGTATGTAGTTTGATAAGCAACGTCAGTTTTCTGATATATTTACAATAGAAGATGAAAATGAAAAGTGGATATGAAACGTTTGAGGCAAAATTGAGTTATGCGTAAATTTTTTTACTCTTATTCCTGACCCATTATTTAGTATAAAAGATGTACATATCTGCGTTGAATAACAAATTTGAAAGTTGTGAAAAAACGTAGAGATCGAGGTAAGCATCAGGCGGAGACAACAAAAAATAATTTTAATTTAATTAGTAATGATTACAAACTTATTGAATGCATTGCGGCCAGAAACATTGAATTTTAGACATAGATGTCTAGAAAGTTTATTTAGCTTTGCTCTTCTGTAAAATTAGCTTTTTATCTTATGTCTTCAATTAGGTTATTTAATTTAATACACTATTGAGTTTTACTTCTGATGTGTGGTCCATACACACTCACATGTTTTTGAAATTAATTGGTTCGGTGTTTTGGGAGTTTTTGTGATATTTTCTATATTTTGTGGTTCTACAAAGATATTTTCGTAAACATTCACGAAATTTTGTGTTATCTTTTTTTAAATTTTTTTGCAAACATATTTAATAACTAAATAAATTGACTTTGGCCATTTTCTGAACTTATTCAAATATCTCAATACATTTAGAAAAGACTTTTTGTTATGTATGAGGTTTTGTGATATATTTTGACATTTTGCAAACCTTATTTTCATATTACACGGTACTTGTAAAATTTGTACCATACTGCCAGACTATAATATTGTTTTCTTATCTAAAGTACAAACTGGTTAATAGAGTCTTTTGTTATATTTATTTTATTTAATTGAATTTTCGAAGAAATTTAAAGAAATTTGAACGCAATTATTTTTTACTGATATAAACAACATCATTGCTCACATTAATATTGCAAGATAAATTAACTATATCATTGCAGTTTTAATCATTGCGTGATTTCAACAAGCCCTCTGGGTAATTTCCACGTAAAAGACAAATTGATACTAGCATATTTAAATAATGCTCGCGTACTATTTACATGATACGTTGAGCAATTAATTATATTGCGAATAATAAATAAAATAAATAGAGGTAATTGAAAACAAATTAAAATTAATTAATAATCTCATGATAAATTTATCGCATCGTGCTTGGTAAGTAATCATACTACTTAACGCTGTCTGCAAAATTACATTGATTTGCTACTGAAAACTATGGAAATTAATTAATTTAATCTAATATGAAATTTAATGCAAAAAATTGTAATTAATAAAAATTATAATTTAATTGTCAATGACATGTATATGTGAAATAATTATTTGATTTGTTAATAAGATAAATAAATACAATACTTAGATATTTGTGGAGTTTTCACTTTACTTAATTTTTTAAATTTATAAAATCATAAATTTTGCAATATTATATAATATTTGAAGACAATGATCAAGATTTAAAGAATAATTAAGTTGTCACTAATTATTAGAAAACTTTTGTTTGATTCATCTACATATTCTCAACACTTTTTGACATTTTGTAAACCTTTTATCGACATTTCTTATGTTAATCCTTTTAAAGCCGTAGCTAAAGTAAATTATATTACTACTAAATATACCACAATATTTTGTGGCAAAAGTTATAACTTAAATGAAGTATAACTATTATATCACTTTTCCAAGTTGAACGTTAACCAACGTGATTTCTGGAAAGAATAAGTAGACTGGCTTTCAAGTAAAGCCAATTTACTGATTGGAGAACAAGTTTATCTAGAGAACATTTCAATTAAGAAAAAAATAAACATGAACATGGTTACTTGAAATTATTAAAATAATTCGTTTTTTATTCTAAATTTTCAGAAAACAAAGTCACTCATATTATTTCAAATTTTAAGGATTCAATGTTAGTATACGTATATCTTTGCTTATAGGTGTCCTCATTAAATATTATCATAAAATAAAATTATTTTTATTTTTACATTTAATAAATTTCTGAATTCTTAACTTTTCTAAATATGAATGTTATAAGTTGATCTATAATCTTAACAATCAAATTTTAAAATACTCCTACCAGTTTTTGTATTATCTGCTCTATCTATTTTTATGTGTACTTAAGAAAATATAATAATTTTTAATTTATTGTAATTCTTTTAAATCGTGCAAGCTGTTGCATTATTAGAATATTATAATTATTAAATAATTACTACGCCATTAGTCCATTTGAAATAAATGTTTTAAAAAATTCACGTGTGTATTCAGCTAGCATAGACTAGACATACACACAACTGTATATGTTTAAGCATATCATATAATGGATGTTTTAAAAATTTGATTTTGACGTGGCTATAGAACAAAAAGCCAATGTGAATTGGTTCAATTTTGTAGTTCAATTGGTAGAGCAGTGGACATGAAATCTAAAGGTTATGGATTCAATCTCCATCCGAGGTGAATTTTTTGAAACATTTATTTCAAATGGAGTAATGAGGTAATAATTATTTAATAATTATAATATCTAATTTCAACTTAGACTCCATTTAAAAAATGTAAATTGTAAATAATTATTATTTACAATCTTCGTGTTGTATTATTGTTGGATTTTTTGTGCAAATTCTTTTAATGTCAATATTTAAATTTGGCCTCTGAATAATTGGTTGCTTCTGGAATACAAAATATGTAGAACTATTCAATTACCAAAATTGTTCCATACAGTTGCTTGAATTAAATGCTGTTATTAGTTTTTTGGATAGTTGATGAGTACTTAATACGCAGTTTGGTGAATGCATAGATTTGTGCTATATAATTGCGGGTGGCAAATGCGGAAATGGAAAAGTTCCCTTCCACACTGTCAATTGTATGAGACACAGGAAGTCGGCCTACCATGGCGGCGCGGTAATAATTTTTTCTATTAAAATGAAAACTATTAACGCGCGAGAGAATCCAAGATATTATTATGTTTACTGTTGCCTGATATATAAGTAAAGTTGGCCAGCTGTAACTCACCTTCATCCGAACATAAAAATGACATTCCAGTTTCTTAACGGAACACTGCGCGCTGGAATTATTGCCGTTCCCATAATCAGCACAAGTCATTAAGTTTCCCACTGTTTATTCATAATTCCTTAGCGAAATGGTTATAACGCAGCAGCAGCAGAAAAAATTTCAGCCCGCCTCGGGGGCAGCGGAGGGTGAGCCCCGGCAAAGTGCACAAGTCCTATCTAAGAATATGCAAAGAATTAGGGGCGATGGGTAATTAACTGCAATATTTTTAGAGTCTGAGAAAATGTCAGTGCGCCAATAAAAACTCCATGGAACATCAACCACTTAGCCTTAGTCTTAAAACCTTATCTCAATCAAAGAGCATTGCAATTACTACAAAAAGGTTGCCTATAAGGGCATATTTATAAAACTACTCGTTTTTAAATTTAAGGGATCAGAAATTTTATCAACCCCTCTATGCTATTGGATTACTTTCAAGCAACATTGCATGCATTTTTGTAAAGCAATTGTAATGTAAATATTGCATTGACATAATTGTAATGGATTAGTTCAAAAAGGTGTGAAAAGTATGTGCAAAAATCTCGGAGCAACCGGAAATGAAACTGTTCGCTTGTCTAAATACGTTAGGTTTTTTTTAATTGAAAGTAAATTCTTTCATGGTTGTTTGGGAGCGCGCTGTCTAAATGACTGATGGATGGGCCTGTGTGGACGCTGTTACAATACCTTCTACATGCTCTTTGTGTGTGTGCGTCTGGCTGTGTGTACGTCTGTGTGTGCATGGGAGATACATTGCTACTGTTCCGCTCGTGTGACTGGGATTGTGATTGCCGATTATCTATAGTGATTGTCTTCGGCTCGTAATTTGCAACATGACGATGCCGTTTTACTTTGTTATTGTGTGTTTGTATCGCGGATGTCTCTACTTACTACTTACGTTATGTGCTGTGTGGTCTTTATTTGGATCCATTCAAGAATACAGCCTACAAAAATAAATTTAGTTTTAATTAAGTTAATTTCTAATTAATATTTTGTTTGGCCCAGTAACTGTGACCAATTCTTTCAATTTTTTATTTCGTTTTCACTGTAATACAATTTTACAATTCTTTTTGATGACTCCCTTCGAATAATTCAGAAAATTCATTAATACGTAGTGTTATATTTTCTAAATATATCTCTTAAAATTTATCTGAGGACTGCTTAATATACTCATAAAACATTTTCACAAATACTTAAAATAAAATACTAAAAAATGCTTTTAATAAAAATTAAGTTGTCTTTATTTTTTGTGAAGATTAAGCACTAGAATTATATATATTTTTAAAAATGAAATATTAAAACTTTTTTCTTCATTTCTCTTTCTCAAAATAAAATAAATTTGCATACAATTTATTTTATTTTGAAAACATAAACGTTTAGATAATTGTTTAAATAAAAGAGTATTCTGAAATTCTGGTAGAAAGAGCAAAATTGTTTACAATTAAAAGATTTATTTCTAAAATTAAGTTCATACTAAAATTAAGTTATCTCATAATTTTATTGTTGGTAGTGGAAGCACCAATAGAACCTCTATTCTTATGTATTCCACAGAAATTAAAGTATTTTCTCTAATGTGATGAAAAGAAATCTTTTCGAACATTAAACTAATTTTTTATATTGTTTCTCGTGCGGCATGAGAGAGATTAAGTTTTCGTTTAAAGAATAGAAAAGAAAGAGAAGAAAAAAATACGCACACACGGTATAGATAAAAATCATGACCGCTCCTGCGAAGTTTGGCAGGATGCGTGCATTGTGCGGAGCTGGGATGACGGTGCAGGTCCGGCCCCCTCTTGGGGATAATGAATTGAAGCGCGTGTGCCCGTAGTGACCATGGCGAACTCTCACCTCGAGAATCCCACGATTTTCTCATCTGTTCGCCTTCTTTTACGTCCACGATACTTACAAACGTATTTATTAGAAGGAGGAAAGGAGATATTTTAATTTGTGTGTGTCTGTGTGCGGATCGATTAATAGGTGTCTATACTCAGACCCCCCGCAGTGCCCATATCCGTGATGGAAATGCCAATCAATGTAATATTATTGCATAAATTATACATCGATAAATAAGACACAAAATACAACAACTCAAAATATCACCACCTAATGCAATTATGGACAAAACTGGGCCACAAATATGATAAATCTCTATAAAATATATAAATCACTTGCAAAATAAGAAGAAGTGTCAACAAAATATTGAGAAAACTTCAAGAAACGTTAAAAACATACAGCAATTTGAAACAAATATTAAAAATGTTACTAATGTTTCAAAATTTGAGAAAATTGCGACAATTTTTACAACAATGTTTTCTGTTCCAAAATATGGTGAATTGTTGATGAATTGTACAAATATTAAAAAACATCACAAACTGTTTGCGATATGTTTCAAGAAACATTAATGGTTTACTGTAAATATTGTCAAAACTCATGAAATACCAATAGTTTTAAATTTTTTTTACAAAAACTACTACTAGAGACGCATTTTGTAATATTTGAGAAACGGAATAGGACGTTTAAAATATTGCCTATTATAAAAAATGTCTACATTAACCCTATGCCAAAATTTTTCTAAATAATTGCATCATATAGCAAAGCTTTGTTGAATAATTGTAAATATTGCAAAATCTTGTCAAAAGTTTGGAAATGTCGGAAAAATTACAAAACGATAAAAAATATTGAAAATATTGAGTTTTTGTAAAATGTTTTCATAGATATAAACTCGGATTAAAATGTTTTTTTTCGTCTTTTACTGTAGATATCTCAAATTATCTTCACTCTTTATTTGAGTTACCCATGAAATTATATACTATATATAATATCTTTCATTATTTTGTTTCTAATTTTCTTTTGTAAGAATACTCTTATTGATCTGCTTACCACATTTATTTCTGTAGTTGCTGTTTGTTATTCTAAGTTTTTAGTTATTCTACAACAAATGTAGTGTGTTATTTTATTATTTTTTTATTAAAGTATAATTCAAAAATAATTACAAAAAGTTTAAAAATATTGGGAACTGTTTGTGATAAAATTGAAAACACCAAAAAAATTTGTAAATTGACATTTGAAAAATGTAAAAAAGTTTGATCAAAGGTTCTTGTGCATTGATCGTGCGTTACTAACATAAACATATTTTACAAAAGTGCCGAAATATGTTATGCAATGTTTTGGAATTTGAGAAGTGTTAGAAAATATTGAAAAATAATATAATATATTTGTCAATTTTTTTAAAGTATTAAATAATTTAATATCTCAACCAAAATATTTGTAGAATGCAACAAATTTTGAGAGATGCTGGTAATACTTTAAACAGTGTTTATAAGAATGTCGAAATTTTTGTGTAAATTCTGCAAATTGTTTATAAATTCTTGAGATTGCAAAAGCTATATACAATCATGATTTAATATCATACTTATCATTATTATTATTATTAAATTATTGGATAAAAGTTTAAATTATACTAGAAGTGTAATAAAAATACGGGATTGCCTCAAAATTTGAAAATAATGTGAAATAAACTAATCAAAGTGAGTTGCTATACGTCCTTTCTTGCAAGAAGAATATAAAATTGTTAGAAATTCATCTGGAACACTAAATATACCCTGCATGCAACCAGTATGTAGTACGCCTAGGTAATAAAACAAATTGAGTAAAAAAGTTTAAAATCAATTATTGGTACAAGCGGCAAAAATCAAATGTTTACAACTGTTTTACTCTCGATAAGAAATAATCAGAGCACCTTAGTGATTTCCGCATCGCATTGAAACAAAAGTGAACCAAATAATTGATTAACGTGTAACGCCACTCAAATTATAATCTAGTCAAAGTCAAACATAAAAAATATTCACAAAATCTTACAAGATGTTAAAAACTGTGAAAAATTGAAATATGAATTAAGAAAAAAAGTAAAAATATATACAAAAATTATGGTATCATATTTGAAAAATAAAATAAAATAATTGCCAAAAAGGCATTTCCAGTGATGTTTGCACAAGATTAAGCAATATTATGTACGGTTAGTACTTGTATGATGACCACTTAGACCCGCTTACCGGTACCATTTGCAATTGGGAAACAATTAATGACGCTCTAGTTTTCGGATGCAAATTTCAAGAGTAAAAAACCTTAACTCAACATACACACACAGAGAAATATCACATTTTAAATAACACTAAAGCATATTGGAATTTTTTTACGTTTTTTGAACTGAAATTTTTATTTTAAGTATGAATCCGAAAAAGCGGAGAAATAAAACGTAAATCACGCTTACTTGTACCGTTTGCCATTGGAAAATAATTAATGGCGCTTTAGTTATTGGATGCAACTTTCTAGAGTAAAAAGCTTTAACTGAACATACACACATTTTTATATAAAACTGGCCAAATGACCTCGAGGTCGATGGTCAGTTGGGTAAAACTAATAAATACTAATACTACCACTAAAATAAAGTATTGCAAAATATCACATTTTGGAACAATACTAGGTATTTTGCGTTTTTTGAACTAATAAGTTTTATATTGAAGTGTGTGTCTGAAAAAGCGGAAAATGAAAAGGTTAATCAATTAAGGGGAAGGGGTGGGGATACTTGCAGTAACAAATGGAAATGAGTTGGACTGGGAATGCTTACATTCCCAGGGTTTTCTTCTCCTTCTTCTTCTTCTTTAACAGCCTGCATCTGTCCACTGCTGAACGTAGGCCTCCTTCAAAAAATTTCATTTGTTGCGATCTTGTGCAATTTGATGCCATTGCTTTCCTGCAGTCTCCTTGACGTCATCTATTCCCAGGGTAGCTGTGCATGAATAATA
>JARJEC010117517.1:0-16173 GCA_030264575.1 Tachinus sp. AB-2021
ATTAGTGAGAGATGTTGATCTTCTTCTTGTCCTGCGCATATCCATTAATGGATGTTCGCGACCACATGTTTCATTTCTACCCGATCCCTAGTTGTATGTAGTAAACTTTGTTGTTTCGCAACCAAGACAACTTCTTCCTTCCTATTCCCCCCTTTTCCCTCAATTTATTTAATTTATAGTTAGTTAATTTTTTTTTTAGTAAATTAGCCTAAAATATTATTTTTGCCTATTGCTTAAGTATTAAATGAATTTTACAAATCATTATTCGTTAAAAGGGCTCAAAGGTGCACCTGAATAATTAAAGCATCATATTGAAACACAGAATAAAAACTAATCAATTTGCAAGTATCAAAACCGCAAGTAATCACTCACTTGGACTAAACTAAAATTGATAAACGAGGCAACGTGTCTGTTAAAAAAGTTTCTTACTTTATCAAAAATGATCATTGCTTTTAAAAAGGTTGTCTCAAAGTCGCATATTAATTCATTAATAGAATATTATTTATTTGAACAGATCGAATTTTTGAATTTTAATATTAGATACAAACATTGAAGTTATATTTGACAATGTTTTTCTCGACAATTATTCTTTTGACAAAATTTTCATAACATTTTGTATGTGTGTGTCACGCATAACTCAAACAGTTTTTAAAGTATTGTTCTGAAATTTGAAAAATATGTTGGAAGCAAAGGTTTGGTTGTGCCGCCCAAATTTGATTGGTTACGTTAGTAACATGCGACAGTCAATTTACCTTAAAAAATTGCCATAGACGGCTTTGATTTGAACAGAATAACAAATGAAAAAAGTAGTTACTCAATTTTATAGTATTTAACCTTAAAAATTGAATTACATTAGTTTTAGATTGATATTTTAATACCTAACTTATAAAAAGGCATTAGAAATGTCAAATAGAAAAATTATTTTAATTTACGAGTTTACAAGTCTAATTTGTAGATTTCTAAAATATGCATATTTTGGTTTTTCTTTTCATTAAAAAATTTCAAAATACAAAAGAGATACAAATTTATACATTTTTCTCTCTTTAGCAGAAAATAAATAACCAATAGATAGCGCCTTTGAGAAGATCACATGCGGAAAACAAAAGCTACGTGATTAGTGTCGAAACCCGCAAAATTCAAATTTATAAATTAAAATTATGTAAAATTCGGACAAACCAAGTCTGTCGAACAGATTGTGTTGATGGATGATAGTATAAAAGTAAAGGTGATCGGATTCACCTTTACTTTTATACTATCATCCATCAACACACGCCAACATTCTACTTATCTTATTGCATTTAAAATAATTTTTTTAACGTAAAGAACTAATGACGGAAATATATTGAGAAGGAAAATGTTTTAGTACACAGACTTTGAGCCGTGTTTATGTAGGTATGTGTGTGTTGCTAGCCCGACGGTTTTGTTACACACATTTTTCTTTTAAGTATTTTTCAATATTTTAGAATTTCTGATTGGTTTTCTGTTTTATTATCATTTATTATATATTTCCTTCATATATCTGTACATTTTTAACAATTTTTCTACATTTTATATCTTTTTTAGTATTTGCGTGCATTTCTAAACATTGTCGAACAATGAAATTTATAGATATTTTTTGTCATTTTCAAACATTTGCAACAATTTTGTGAAATATTCTACATTTTATTGGCATTGCGCAGCATTTTTCGAGATATTTTGCAATAATTAACGTTATTTATTTCAATTTTTCTACATCTTCTGTCAATTTTGTATACGTTTTTCATAATTTTTCGGCCCTTTGCATTTCACAATTTGTTTTTCATTTTTTCTATATTTTTGTATTGTTATCAATTTTTCTACACATTTTCTAGTAAATTTCAAATTTTTTTGTCAATATTTTGTTGATGATCTCTTTAAATTTCTAGATGTTTGACATTATGAAACAGCCTCTCGAGAGTTTCTTTTTTTGTTTTATTTTTTTAAATTTTGTATATTATAGTTATTTAACAACATTTATTAGAATAAATTGATCAAATAATCTCAACAATTCGTCCAAGTTGTGACTATAATTATAATCAATAGTTCTTCCGGTTCATATAATAATTTGAACAAAACAACCTTTGTTGGGCATATTAGTTTACTTGTATGTTTAAGTTTACAGCAAAAAAGCAATCTTTTGGGTACCAAAAGCAATCTAAAATAACATATACCAGCAATTTATAACAAAAAAAGAATTTGGAATGTTTGTAAAAAATAATTAAATGACATCCCTATAGTTCGTATCAATTTTTTCTTTTGAAGAAACAATTTATTCTTTAGAAAAATCGAACTGACTTGCTACATGCTATGAACGTACAGCAATGCCTTAGAGATTGGCTGTCTTTAAATACTAAAATAGTTACCTTTGAATCAAAAGACTTTTTTAGTTCTAAAATACATTAAGGGTATCCTGGAGTAAACACTGAATAAAAACTCGAGGCCCCGGAAAATTTTAGGCAAAAAAGGTCGGTCTATGGTTAGCACCTGTTTTTGCTCCTTAAAATATATTAAATATAGATTCTATTTATTTTTGCTAATATTACTTAATTATTGACTTATTTAGAAGAAAAGTCAAACATTTACCGTTTTTAACTTATTAAGCACTTGCTTCCGTAGCTTATTTACAATTTTTAAATCGTTTTGCATAATTAAATCATTAATATTTTTTAAATTCACAGAGAATTAAAAAAATATTTATGATTTAATTATGCAAAATACAAATAAACAAAGAATAAATTAAGTTTTTTTCTAAAAGTTACTCTAAATGTACGTTTTATATTTATTTGTGAATACATGCATTTCGCCCTTAAACACAAAGAAAATAAGACAAACTAGTCTCCGATTACAATTGCCGGTTTATCCTTGCTTTAAGGTATCAATTATATTAGTTTTATACAGATACAAGTTTGCAGACATTAATTCAATATCAAGTTGTAATCATGTTTGGCTTAGTAATATTATCTATCCTATCTTAAGCTATCGTAAAAATGTCTACACAGGAAATTCATTCAAGTCATTTATTTTTTAATTCAATGGATTTCCGGTTAAAACAAATATACCTACATTACATTCGATATAAACGTTTTATTTTCAGAATCAATCAGTAGGTTGCGAGGTTGCTTCCCAAATAGAGTTTGGATCTGGACCGGAAGAAACCTTGCTCTAAGCATGCCCATATATCCGCAATATTTATAATCCTGAAAATATTTAATTACGCATTGTTGCGCACTAGCTATATTATTACTTTTAAATTGACGTCAAAATGAATTAATTTATTGTTTGAAGATTACATTACATGGTTTACTATTATGTTAATTTAACAAAAATGGATTATCATCTTAATTTAACTTTAGATTTATTTGCATTAATTACGAGCATGCAATAAATTAAATTGTTTCCGTTCGTTATCGCACAGATTAATTTGTCATGAAAAGAAATAGCAAAATATTATGAAACAAAGTTAAGTGTTTGTCGTATTTAAAAGTACATAAAAATAAATTGTCCAATGAAACGAATGTATTTATATTATTTAATACATGATGTCATTCAAAATTACAAATAAATTTCACGTGACAAGTTCAAATATTATTAAAAAATATATATGTGCACAAATTATGATAAACAAAATGTAATTAATAATTGCTTGAAAAGTCAGCATAATGCGCGCATGTGCCGCTTATGCGCCGGCATGCACATAAAAACGCCGCAGTCACTCTGTTGCTGTTTACTTGTGCGGTGTTTGTGAGTGTTCAATTTTTGTTTCCAAGCTATTTTATTGTGTGAATTGAACATGACCGGTTCTACTGTCGTTGCAGGCCTCACCAAAAACGAATGCGTGTGTCCTAGCAGGCCCGACTATAGCAATGGTAAGTAGATAATAAATATAATAATGTATTGTGCGAGGGGCGTACTCTCCTGATTTGGCCATGTGCTGTTTGTTTACTTATTTTGCAAGAGAATTTATTCCACACTGGCAGAAATTGTGGGATATTATTGATTTTGATTTTATTATGCACTTTTTGTAAATTATGAAAAAAATTTTATATTATAATTAAATATCTACATTTTATTAATACGTATAATGGTATAAATCAAAAATAATCTAATAATTTAATTATTAATTTAATTATCTAGACCAAATTTAAATTAGAATTCTTTGCTCTTGTCGATGAACTGTATAATTGAATTGTTCTATGCATGCGACTCCAATAAAATCAATTGTGATTTATAACAATTGTAAATACGTAATGTCAATGTGATGCAAGAACTAAACAACAAGTAATTAAATATCTTCTTTTGGAGTTAAATTGTATTCCAATATGTTCAGTATTCAGTATAATAATTCCAATTTAACGTTCATTATTTAAAATGTTGTCTAATTATAGTTTGTTAAATAAATTCAATCGAGTGCTGTCTTAATTAAAACGGTAGTTCTCATATCGATTCAGTATGATCTAATATTAACAGTAAATATTTACAAATAACATAGAAATTCTGAATTATCCATTGCTAATTCAGTTGAATGTTTAAATAAAATGGTTGTTCCATAATTAGCAAATCAGTATCTATCAGATTTTGTAAAATTCAACACTAGTTATTTCTATATCAGGACCGGAAAATTCTACTTTGCTTGATAAGTCTGAAAGTTGCGAGACCAGCGAGCGTAGAAGCAAGGACAACAAAGAGTATTTCGGACGTGGTTAACACAACATTTTTTAGGTGGCTATAGTTTTACATTTAATCGATTTATATGTTATGTAGCCACAATGACTGTTACAATTTTGGAATGTGATACACTTTCCGGCTGCTAAATGCGGACCGAAATTTTTTTCAGTACGAAACTAACTTTCAGTTCAATTTTCTGGAGAAGCATTGGCTTTCAAATATAGCCGCTCATTTGAAAGGTGGATAAAATAAACAACAAATTTCTTTATTGTTTTAATTTTCTTTTCTTTTTTTGTTTTTACATAAACGGAAATTTGAAATTATACGGTTTTAAAAATAATGTCAATGCACTGGAGTAAGTCTATTTTATTTCTAAAGTTTTGATCAACTTTTCAAGTGGTCTTGTGTTATTGGTCGATGGATGTAAATACTAGATGGCTATATCATATCAGGCGAGCGCGCCGGCCACAAGCTTTCCCGTAAAACACACATTGAAATTTGTTGATGCCGTAGCTCTTTCTTTCTGAAGCCATATAAATATCCAATATTCATTACTTCAAGACTAGCCGGAAACAAGTTTATAATCAGCGTTTGCCTGTCGAGTGCGATCGACGAGGAGAACACAGATTTGATTGTCTTACTGCCTCAATAGTTGCTAGTGTACTAACCTATGGTACTACTAACGGGCTTTAGTAACTAATTTTTTTTTTCTCTGCACATTGCCGAAGAGGAACAGGATTTCTGATGGGAAAATTGAAGTGTGCGCAAAATACATGCTGCACGGCAATGATCAACCAATTGCTGTTGTGGAAAAATAGGCTTCTACTAAAAACGCGCGCATTGCTTCTTTGGCTATTTGTCATGCTGATATTTGTGATAATAAAAATATCGAATCACTTGTCTGAATGAGACTATTTCTATCCGTTTATTACACCACTCTAAATGGCACCCCAATCAAATCAGCTAGTTTTGTTGCCGCACCTTTTATATAGCGAATATTTAATATCTACTATTGGTGTTCAATGGCTCTATAGTTTTTTTCTGACAGCAACACTATATATTAGTATATTAAAAATTTTAAGGAAAACATTTTGTGTTTGTATTTATTTTTACCAAAAAATTATGAAATGTCACTAATATAAATTCTATTTTTTACAAACCTACACAAAATTATAGTATTTTTTTAATTCCTGAAAAAAAAAATAGTTTTGTAGAATATTCTATAAAACTATAAAATTTTTCATTAAACTCGTGAAGAATTTTGAAGAATTCTGTAAAATTCACATAATTTTACAATATTTTATAAATATCTGAACTTGAAATTGATGCTGTTTTGAAATACAAGCCGTGGTGAACACAATAATTTTTAGTCGGCTATTCCCTAGCTTCTATGTGTGATGCTTCCTTTATTTAGATCAATGTTACATGATCAGTTGTTCGATGTGTACATGTGGTTTATACAGGATCTTTCAATTGAATATCCTGTTTGCTTTTTTTTAATTTAATTATTTACTGGTATAATAATACCTTTTATTGAAATTATACTGATTGTATTAGAAATAAAAATTTTTGGGTTTTTTGCAAATTTCTGAATTTATACAAATATTTACTGAAACAAGTACAAATTTTCTGATAAGCTAAGCAAATTCTGGCCAACTATCAAAAATTCTTTAGTCGTATCGGCATCGCGATGTTTTATAAATAAGCTATATACCATCGAAACCTTGCCATAAGGAACGATGCAAAATAGAATTATTATTTGTCATATTGATTACTCGAAAAAAAATTTCTCATACGTAATTATATATTTTTAAAAATTTGATTGTTGCAATCTACCGGCAACTGTTTTAGGGCTACTGACTTACATTAAAATTAATTTTCCTTTGATTAATTACATTGATGACGAGTCGGTCTATAGTTTAAATGTAAGTACTTCAAAATATTCATTATTACTCGCGGCAGCGAGTGTACGGATATGGTTCTAATGTAGGCAGAACTCATCATAATGCTGATGCTTTGAGAAGATTATACGCAGAACGTTTTTCTGGCCAAATTATTTCAGCTGAATATCTATTTGTAAGTAACAATGGTGAGAGGACTGCCGGAATTTGAAAATTTTGCTTCACACGAAAGCAATGACGGTGGTCCAAGGCGAAATCATCGAATTCAAAATGCATAAGATATTTGAGATTGATGAAAATAAAACAACAAGTCTTCGAAGTATTGCTGAAGCAGTGAATATGACGAGACATTTTATGTGTCGAATTTTGAAAAATATATTATAACCAGTCATGGACATTTCTTTTATTTTTTATTTTTGTATAATCAATTCCAAATGTCCAAAAGTACGTCTTCTTAAAATTAATGACATTTGATGTTTAATGACACCCTGTATATTGTTTATATAAAATAGGGCTGGGCTGCGCGACTTAAGTATTGAAGAACCAGTCACGTTAATTAATTAGGATATGTCATTGAGGGAATATATTCGACCACACATATCAATAACTAATAATATTGTATTATGTACTATACTCTGTTTCGGTATTAATAATATATAGTTTTTTGTAATTTTTTGAGGTACAAAAATATCTAAAAGAAAATATAAATCATTTTTGTCTTTTTATTTTTATGAACTTTTTGCTGAATTAATTTTATATATTTTTGAAATATCTATTTTTTTTAAATATTATAATATATTAGTGTAATAATGAAACCAAAGCTGTATTCACTAATTTCTTTTGATGTTTTAGAAAACTAAAATAACTATAAATTTCAAATCATTTTGCAAGTATACCCATTATTTTTTTGCAGATAATTATCTTAATTTAATAAAACATTAAAAATAAACGTTTGCAATAAAACTATAAATGTCCTTTTAATCATAATAGAAGGTCCTTCCGCGCTTCGTTTTGGGATAATTTAATTTAACCATAATAAAAATAATTATTAATTAAAAAAATATATGAATGAATAAAATACAAATATTTTATCAATCTCCGTGTTCAAATAATAAAAGAGTCATCGGATGCACTGTAAAAACTGGACATTACTAGTAATTCTAGTTGACCGGTCACTTAAATTATGCTCTCTCAATTCTTATTTTTTTTAATGTTTATGAACCAAATTTGTTTGTTGTTATCGATTCTAATTATTTATGAGTTTATTCATTAATTTTTAATGAAATTTGAATTTATTAATTATGAAATCATAGTTTCACACGCTGCGGTAATTTTGTAATAAACAAAATTTACATATCATTGGATTCTAATAATAACACTTTACACTGTGTTAAACTTGAACAAGTGAAGGTTAATTTTAAATGTTCTAAAGTTAATTATTTCGAAATATTGATTAGTTAATTAAAATAAAATACAATTCATATATAATATATTATTAGCATAACGTTCTAAAACTAGAGACTCTATATATATATATATATATATCGCCGGTATATAATGAAGACTTAATTACATACAGTAAATAATTATGCTGTATCATTACTCAATCTTACTTCTCCCGCGCGCGGTACCGACGGCCTACAATTTGTATTACAATTTATTAGTTTAAGAAATATTTGACAATGAAGCGTCGCTGCTTTATCAGTAGTTCAGTGATTCCTGACACTAATGTACATGCATAAATATTTAAAAATAGGAATTTTATTTTTTGTTAATCAAATTGTTTTTTTAATTAACAAGTGTCCTTGAACTATTCCTTATGCGTAGTTTAATTATTCAATTATGCTAATGTGCTCTGCAACAATTATTTGCAAACATCCGTTTTAATACATCGTAATAAATTATATTTTTAGTCTTACTTTTATAGCCACTAAGAACCAGAATAGAATCCAATCAGTTCATTAATGGAACTTATTCGTATCATATTTTATTCACACTCTATAATATAATATTGATTGTTCTAAATAATTATGTTAATTTTTAACTTAAATCTTCTACATTTGATAAATCTCTCAGTTTGAAGTACATTTCCTACATTATAGACATTTTGAACACTTTTTTCACTACTTTTACTATGTATCAGTAATGCTCTTTTAGCTTCTTACTTAATTAATGGGATACAATACGTCGAGCTTGAGTATCCGAGCAACTTGAAATGTGTTTGGGTCTCCCACAAGGCTCTATACTAGGTCCAATATTATTTGCTATCTTTATAAATGATTTTTCATTATGTAACTTTTAGGGCTTGAACCGAACCAATTTTGTTGAAACTTTAACCGAACTATATATTGAAAAACAAAAAATTGTAATGCTAAAATTAACCGAATGGCTAAGATCGCGTATCAGTATGACCATTTTTTTTTCATTTTCATCCTAAGAAAGAAAATTTTAATCAGTACAATTATTTTACTAAATTTAATGTTTAACCAATAAAAGAAGAAATTTCAAAGTACCTTCTCAGATGCTACTCCTCTGAAACTACTTTTTTAATTTGTATTTTGTAACCGATCATTTACAGAATTTTTTTCTTTTTTAATTTTTTCTTGCATACATTTCACATTTTAGTGAATATTGTTAAGTTATTGTATGTTTTTTTTTTTGCTTTAATTTCAGTTTAATCAGTTTTATAGATTTCTGAGTATTTCATGTATATCTTTTTGAATTGTGTAAATATGTACCTTAAATACTTTTGACTTAGTAATTTTTGTATAAATTGCACTATTTAGTAGATTTTCAGTCATAAATCGCATATTTTGTGGGTTTTTAATCATTTTTTCTTTTGCAGATCTCAATTTTTAAAATATCTCTTATAAATTTGAGTTTTATTTTATAAATCACAGTTTTAGAAAAATTTTATTTTACAAAATGATCTTTTTAATTTCTTGTAATTTGAGTCGATTTTTTCTCATAAATGCAGCTATTCTTATTTTTCTATGTTAAATGAACCTTAATTTTTCTCTTCATAAAACCCAATTTTTATATGCAGTCGGTATAAATTGCAGTTTTTATTGTTTTTATTTTATTTATTTGTGAGTTTTTTTCATGTTATTCCTAGTTTTTAGTAATATTTTCCACAAATTTCACAAATCACGCGCAATACAAATATTTTTAGATGTAATCTGCATACAACTAATTATGCGTATCATAATCCGATTTCTCGTATGATGAGAAGCCAATACTCTTCAATTTGATAATTATTTTGAATTGTTCAATCTATAACATAATACGTTTAAATGTAACTGTCCGCGTATTCGTTTTGATAGGTATACTTTGTAATGTTTTAATAATTATGCTAATGTTTATATTTGAAATTAGTTTTTGTGTACACATGTACACAGGTAATATTTGTATTTTTCTTTTCTAAAGGCGTTATTTATAAATAAATAATTATTATTATAAATTTATTGTAATAAATTGCAATTTTTATATTTTTTAACTTTTGAATATCCGCAATATTTAAAAATATTTTTCACAATTTTAGTAAATTCTTTGCTCTTAAATTGTAAGCGTTAGTCAATTTTCTTTTATAAATTGTTTTTTCGTGTTTCCGACATAATACCAATACCCAATTTGTAGTAGTTTTTAGGCAACTATCATTTCTAAGAATATTTTCTTCCTTATTTTCGGGCAGGGAAAGTGAATTTTAATTACTAGTCCTGTAATGAATTTACAAAACACTTTTATAATTTACTTATTAAATTATTTGTTTGTAAATATGCAGTCAACAAAATAAGAAACTTGATTTTTGCTCAATTTAAAATATAAGAATATGAAAATTACGATTTTTTAAACAAATAATACAATAAATGTCTGGCTTGATGCTTTAAAATATTGGTCACAAAGCCCAAATAGCTCCTCCTAGTAGTGTGTAATTTTTCTGACTTTTATGTAAATAACTATTTACAAATTTAGTAATTAATTGGAATTTAACTAAATTAAATTTCATATATCGCAACTTTTCGTGAGTTTTTATGTCATAAACAGGAATATTTGTTAATTTTTTATTGTAAATTGCAATTTAATAAAGTTGTCAGTAAAAAATGCCGATTTCATATTTGCTATCTTCTTCTTTATGAAACTCAGTTTTTGTTGATTTCGTCTCTACCAAATTGCAATTTTCAGCTATTTTGCATTTTTTTTAAGTTTCTATTATTTTTTAACTCCATTTTAGTCCACTTTTTCATGCGCCATAGATTTTGATGAATTTTCATAAACCGTTTTTTTTTAGTATAGTTTTTGCTAATTTGATTGTTTTGAAATTTTATATAAGAAATTCTATTTTTAGTAATTTTGACCAAAATTGCGTTGTTAGTAGATGCATCTTAATCAATAATGCAAATCAAATATGTGTGTTCTGTACAAAACATGTTTGCTTTACAAGAATTTTTAGGTTTACAGTTGTATAATTTACTGGAGTTTATAAAACACAGTTAGCTTTGACTTAAATAACGTGTTACCTCTATTATTGCTATTAAAAATAAAACTTATTAATTTTACGTGCGTATATATGTTATTCTATTAGAGTGACGTATTAAAATGACTTAGCATTAAAAAAATAGTCCCATGCTAGACAATTCCTGGAAATCTCAAATTAAAGCTTCAACTTATGATATTAAATAAGAGAAGTAAATAATGCGTTCTTCAAGTTCAATTATAATATAAACTATTTACGACATGCGAAACTTACTGCATTTGTCAGGCGGAATCTTTGTCGAATCAACGCGGGATGATCGTATATTAATTTTTTTAAATTAAAATGACCCAATATTTTCTCTTCTAAATAGGTGGGTAGTATTTATAATATGTAAGAAGAAAAAACGTGCTTTAAAATATTTGTGAATGTTGGCATGTATCATACAATGTTTGCAATAGTGCGAAAAATGCTGCGCTAACGTTTAAAAAAGTAAATTGTAAATAATTTCAGAAATTTTGTGAAATGTTAAAATACATCGCAAAATAAAATATTTTTGAAACACCGAGATATATTACTAAATGTGCGAACTACATCAAAATGTCGAAATCTTTTGAAATTAAACAAGTAATAATGCATCAGTATTGTATAGTAGAAATTAAATTAAGTAAAACTTGTTAATTGCTGTTAAGTATTCTTCACACAGGTTAGTGCAGTTGTGTGCTGGTGTTGAATGTTTGCCTTACGTAAACAGTAAGCGTTCACTTTCAAATTAGTGCAGAAGCTATGGTCAAAATTTTCTACACTACATTACAACTCACCATTGTAACGTAATCAAATACGACCCTACTATCGGTAATATCATAATCATTTTTGTCAATATACTTTATAAATGTCGAAGGAAATTTTGTTATTCATTAAAACTGGGTGATGAATTTGATTGTAATCGATAATAAATATTTCTGTAGTTTTATCAGTACGTTCTATGAAGTACTGTACATGATATCAAATCAATTTGATTAATTTGATGATTTAAATTTGACATTTAACTTTTAGCTGTTATGTTATATTATACAAGGTTCAGTAGGTGTGTTTTTTGTTTGTTTAGCTCAATGCAAACACACTAATTTCTATGTGTTTGACCAAATTTTATGATAGTACACTAGTCACACTAGTCTGTATGTAAACGACTCCTTAGTCAATATTACGTAAACTTTTTAGATTTTAGTAAACAGCGGTACATCTACAGGATTTAATAGGTAAAAATTAAATGAGTACAATTAAAGGAAAAGTGGCAGCGATTTGAATACAACAGAAACAGTTAAAAATTAATCTGCGATAAAATTACATAACAAAAAGCGATTTTTAATATCCAATTTGTTGAAAGTAAAAGATTATACTGCACCAAAATTAATAATGATTTATGATAATATATGTATAATCATATAATTTTATAATTTCAATACACAATAGGAAATAATATCAAAGCAAAATCATAACGTCACCAAGCACCGTTAAAACAATCGTCATTAATTTCGTATGTAAATCTATAATATTATTGTTCACGTCTCAATGATTTTGCGTTTATTCGGAACTTAATCTGGATATGACGTTTGTTTATTGCTATAAAAGTAGCATGCCAATACAATGAAATGCACTATATCAAATGACAAATAAGAGGATTTCAATGTCATTGCTGATTGATTCAAATACTGAGTAATGCTTAATTAAAATCGAATCAACAAGCTCATTAATTTTTAATAGTATGTTACGTCGTTTTAATGTTTGAAGTCGCACTAGTTTTACTTTTAATTTCACTATAAAATTGGATAATTACGTTTCATCATAAATAAATAAAAAACATGTTCAATAATAAGGAAAATTTTGCCACACACTTCTTCATGTAAATATTATAAAAAATGCAACTAACTAAATAAATAAATATAAATGTGTAATAAATAGTAATAATTTAACAATAAAATAAATTGATATCAAGTTAATAACTGTTTTGTACACATTTATATTTATTTATTTAGTTAGTGGTTTTTGTTATTATATTTACCTAAAGAGCCCACTGTGTAGCGAAATGTTCGTCGTAATCAAATATATATTAATTTGAAACATTTTTATTTTATTTATATTTACAATATATGTTTTAACATGTATCGTCAAATTGAATGAAATAGAAATAAAATTTATTATAATATTAATGAAAGAGAAATTTACTGAAAATATTTAGTTAATGATAATTATTTTAATATTTGATAATATATAAGCAAAGGTACATTTAAATTTTTTCAATGATTTGTAATTAATCTTTAGATTTTTCTAGTACATACACTATTCAGAAAAACTAAACTGGAAAGTAATTAAATCAAAGATAACTTACAACTACAATGGTAGGTGTTTATTTATCATTTAATTAATACAAGTGTGAATCAAATTAACCAAATATTGATTACCAAAATTATTAAACGAAAAATAGACATCAAATTTTGGTATAACTGTTACTACATTCATTCTTTTGGCATTTTAACTTAATATAAAGTTTTAAAACCTTACGCAGCAATAGTATTTGTAAATAGATTCATAAATAGATAGTGTTTTTTCACGGTTGTCTCAATTCGCCTTGGATTTTTTTTAAGAATATGATCTCTGCAAGAGTGTATTTTAGTCCTTGAATTAGTCTATGCATAAGATGTTCAATTAACACTAATCGAAAATGAAAACAATATTTTTTGTACCCGGACGCTTAAACAATAATTTCTTTTAAAATTTTAAAACACTCTGGTACAAGTGTTTCTAGTTATGTAAAAAAATTTTAGAAATACTATACAAAAAATCGGAGATTGATTATGAGACCCTCTATTTGGGCTACTGTGAAAAATAAAAAAATCCTCATCACAATATAGTTCCAGGCACCATATTTATATTCCCCATAAGCATCAATGTAATACGAGAATCGCTAGCTATTTCGCAGACTTCACTGGGAATATAGTAACTGAGACCCAAATGTCGAGCGTCAGGGCCGCATCGGTCAGATAAAGTTGAAAATCAAAAGTAGGTTCTCATGTCGATCAAAGTGTTCAATCTGGACTGTGAGGTGGTCAATCCAAATAATTTATTCCTTGTTCGAAATATGGCAAATCGATATTTGTTACGTGTGGGGTACATTATCCTCCATTACAAGAAATCGTTTTCTATACCACTCGCTATAGATTATATAACTTAATTTTTTGAGAAATATTCTCTTCCAAGCCGATATCGGCTCAGATCATTACTGAAGATAATATCCTGAAATACACTTATGGACCTTCCATATGGCAGCGACTTAACTGCAGGGTATAGTTTGCACATATTATACGGTATACAGTGCCCTGTCCACACGATTCAGACATGCATGCGTGAACTACGGTCCAGTCCCATCTTTTTAGCCTGCACGTACTTTCATACATAGTTGCCAGTATTCTTAGCAAATTGTTTGCAAAAACACCAATATATATCTCTCAAATTGTCTGATTTATAATTACAAGTTTTGCGGTAAATTCAAATTTATTCTGATAGATACACCCTCGATAATCGTGACAAAAAAATTGTACAATTAATGCGACCCAGATTTTTGATTGCTCAAATGGAAGCCGACCGGAAAATCAAAATAGGGTTTTATTGCATTTTAATTCTATAAAATGTTATATATGATTTTGGGCAATAAAGCGTTAGGTTAAAACATTGTATTAATATTTACATTACTAAATAAATATGGTTAGCCATTACAAAAATTTTCAGAAGTAGGGAAAAATTCTCAGCCTTAGCAACACTGCCACAACTCACTAGACTGTAGGCCGGTTCGAGCCCTATCGCGCAAAGTAGAATTGCACGGCATTGAGTGTATCATATCACTCAATGCCGTGCAATTCTAGTTTGCGCGATATTTTTAACAAACTCATAACGCTGCAGGTTATACAGTTTTTTCGTTCACACACACACATACACACACACACGGGTTTCGGTATACAAACCGGTTTGAGCAGGCAAGGCTTAAGTAAAGTATATACGTGTGGAAGGCCTATTAGCATCAGGTTTGTAAAGTCCCTGTATTCTATAAATTGTCCGACTTCGTTTTTTAATTTTTATAGGTCCAAATTACACTCCAAACTTATCCATGCATCAATTTTAAGCAAGCTAAATAAACACAACTATGTGATTTTTACTCTGACTTCATAGTTCTGCTTAGCATAACGTCACTCTTTGTTCCTCCAAACATGCACTTTCATAATAATGAAGCCAATGCAGTGACTCGTCAATAAAAAGTATCATAGGGCTCGGGTTTTTCTAAAACCTTATGATTTTGATAAAATTCTAGTTACTTTCGATAAAACGATAAAACTTCTAATCAGATACCGGCACATTGTTGCCGCGCAAAGATTTTCACTTATTCTAATTTAGCAAGAAATTAGCTGTTAAAGTCTTAGTACTTTTTGCTTTTATCAGAGCAGTACTCCTCGATTTCCTGGTATACTGTCCGCTCTGAACATATGTTTACCACATTTGCCCAACCAAAGGTTTTTCAAATTCAGTCATATTGGATATAACATTTTTGTGTATAATACCTTCCTGAACTAAGTATCCCAGTCGGTTCTGCAACTGCCAAATGACATCTACGGTGTTGAACATTCATTAGTAATGAAATTGCCGATTTTTAAATACAACTTTTTTATAATACCATATCAATACCAATATCATGCTGCATTATATTAGTTCTGTCATCTTGATTAAAATGTCGCCAATAACGGTCTGAGCTCGTTAAATTTAACAGCCATGTTATTTATAATATACTACTAATTCACGTGAGGTCACGTCATAGTCATAAAAAAATTATCAAAATGTTAAAATTGTTAAATTTTAGTAATGTTATTACTATAGCGTTATTACTATGCGATTATATGATACAAAATTTAGTAATGTTGCAATAATACAAAAGTTTTTTTGGGATTATTATTCAAATGTTGCTAAATAATTTGTCATAAAGTTTTTTGAGTAGTGTATTTTAACAAGTCGTTTGTTATAATAATTTTATTATTGCCACTTTAGAGATTATGCAATTAATATAAGTATGTC
>JARJEC010117525.1:0-11106 GCA_030264575.1 Tachinus sp. AB-2021
ATTTATTATAGTTGTATTTAATAAATAAGTATCACAATTTATAAAATAAAACCTAATTGAAATTTTATAAAAAAATAAATATGTATCAAAAATTCAACTAGCGACTTATAACAAACAATTGTATTTTATGAATTATGTTTAAAAACTACAATTTTTATGGAATTAATACAAAAATTGATTTTATAAAAATAATTGTAAAAAAAGTTAATTTACATAAGAAAATTGCCAATAGATTATGAAAAAACTGGATGAATCCTTAAAAATGCCAATTTTTAAAAACGATATTTTAAAAATTGCAAGGGCAAATTGTACCAAATATTTCCAAAAATTGCTGCTTCTAACAAAAATATAACAAATCCAAAAATATTGTAATTAATAAAAATAGAAATTTTTGAAAATACTATTATCAAAAATTTCGATTTTATGAAAAATTGCGATGAAATCTACTAAAAATGTTGATTTTTTTTGTTTATTTTTTAATAATTCTATAAAATAATTGAAGAAAATATAACATACTAAAATATTCTTAAAGTGAGGTATTTATAAACGCAATAGTACAAGAATCTTCTTCATCTTCTTCTGTTAATTGTACATTTCTTTTCATATAAACCTTGTAAGCTCTTTTGTTTGAAATTTTTTCATAACTGTTATTGAAAAGCAAATAGAAATAATGAAAAACCCATTCCCTACAAAACGCCGCTTGTAGCATTTTTCCTTGGTTTCAAAAGAAGTTTTATGCAAAAATTATTTAAATATTTTTTTGTACATTAAAAAAAAATGCTACCAATAGAAAAAAATCACGGTTCGGTGCTTAAAAAGGAACTTTTAGCAAACAATCAAAAAATAATATAATTTGTAATTTATAATTACTCATTAGTAAATTGAGGAATTGACAGCCTACCAATTTGCAATCAATATAAACTTGGTCATCTTCAAATAACTGATAAGGCTATGTACTTCTAATACCGGGACTATAACTTTAAATTGATATTTACAGCGTTTATCATTTTAATTTTAATAATAGTTGAAAAACATGTAGAAAATTAATTTTGTAGTATCTTTTATTAGAGTTTATAAAAAATGTCAAAAACTATTAAAAATATATATTTGCAAAATTTTAAGAAATAATAAAAAATGTTTGCAAAAAGAATACTAGAAAACAAATCAAAATCCAAAATATTGAAACACATTATAAAATATTTGCTAGATTATTAAAAATGTTATAAATGCTTTTGAAAAACAAAATACCACAAAATTATCCAAAAGAATGTTTTAAAAATTATAATATTTTCAGAAATATTGCATAATATTTGCAATGTTGTATTATTTCACAATATATAAATATGGTAATACAACAAAACATATAAAAATATAAAATTTACATCAATTATTTACAAAATTGGAACAATTAATTTTTTTAAATTTTCAAATTATTGTGCAATATCACAAAATATCTTAAACAATAACAAAATGATAAGAAATACTACTTAAAATATTCAAAACATCTGCAAAATCTCAAATTTTTGTGGATTTATTAATGACCAGAACTAATATGCGCCAAATACGTCGTACAAGCATGTTAAATGTAACTGATATATTAGAACTTCTGCAGCAGATTCATAATCTGAGCAAGATCCAAAATTTTGTTTCTTATGTCATACTTTATATGTGTATAATAATTTTGCCAAAAAAGGTTGAATTAATATTATTTAATTTAATTACAAAAATTGTGTTAAAAAGACTGATTAATATAAAAACTAACAAATATCAAATTTTTGAGGATTACACAGGGAACATTTTTTTAAGCTTTGTTATAATATGGGATATGACGGAATGGCTATGAAAATTGTCCGTATTCGTTACCATTCCGTCATAAAAGAATAAAATGATTTGTCGATTAAATATGTTTACATTTCTCCCTATATAGGGAAAAGTATTGGATTCATACAAAAAAATCGAAATTGAAATTTTAACGGAAATATACGTTTTTAGGTCCCTGAGTCCAAAAAAGTGCTTTTTAGAAAAATGTCTGTATGTGACTGTGTGTCACGTATAACTCGAACAGTTTTTAAAATATTGTTCTGAAATTTAGAGAATATGTTGGAAGTAAGGTCTAGTTGTGCCGCTCAAATATACTGTTAAATTTTTTTTTATACAAACAACTAATAAAAAACTAAGCAACTTTTTCCAATTAATATTTTTATTATTTTAACTGTGAACAGTTATAGATAATCGTTTTATTTTGTCTATTATTTTACCAATATCATAATATCACAATATTGATTATAATAAAAATTAACGGTTTTTTATTCTAAAATTAACTAACCACCAAAAGTTTATTTCCTAAACTATATTTTGAAATTTATATTCTAATGAGAACGAGCGAACACAAGGCGGAAAAAGTAATACCAACATGTATTTATTTTTAATTGAATGGTATTATTAGTGTTTGAGAACCATATCATTTATTTTACTTGATTTTCGAAGAGTGATGTATTAAATGGTAAATTATTGAGAAATAATAATATTTCTTTTACTAGACTTTATTTATTTGAAGAAAGCAAGTAATAATTTTCAAAGAATTTTATTTCCACTTCCACATATCAAATCAAATTATACGTAATTTTATTATTAATAAAAGTTGTAATATCTTAGTTTTGTATATGAATTGTTTTATTTCATTTTAACGTTAAGATTATAAAGTCGTATTGTTCACATTTCGATTGTTTGCTAAGTTATAAAGATTACTTTATTTCTAATGTGCTTAATATCATGGACATATTTCTATACAATAAATTCTGAGCACTATTTATGACAAAATATTAATATTATTAGATCGCTTTTCTTTAATAGTACAAAATATAATTTGATTAAAATAATCGATAACATTTAACCAAATTGTATTTACTAATTATTTGCATTTTTATACTTATACTGTTTTATCCGCGCACTAGCGAATTAGTTGTCACATGATTTGCTTCAACTATCCGTTAAGTCTTTATTCAAGTAAATAGAAATTTAAATCCTAGTTTTCTAACAAACAGTAAATATATGATATTACATGATCTACATTAAGCAATATTTTAAATGAGTAAAATACTAATATATTCGTATACGAACTTACTCTACAATCATTCATTTCACATTTCTACGCAAGATCGTAGCTTGCGTAACATGAAGCATAGATAAATAATTAATTCATAAGTTAATATTGATTAATTTTTTTATTGGCATATTTTTAAATATATTTGTTTAAAAGCGATAAGAAATACGAAATCTGAAATAGTTTCATATAAAAAATAAATTTCAAAATTTATTACGTATTATTATTAATATTACAAGAAAATTACAACTTTTAACCGGGGACAATTCTTAAATTACATGAGCTTTTTAAAGTATTTTTTTATGTCGACCACCTTTGATATTCCAGTACAACTTTCACAATTATATCAGGTAATCTGTTATATCCTTTTATATTATATATTTGGGAAGGGAATGGATAAACCAAATATGCACCATATGTTCTTTGCAACAATTGGTTCAAAATTATATCCACTTTTACTGTTGCGACATGTAGTAATGAATAATTTATGTATATGACTATCTACAAGGTCGTAATCAGATTAGTTATTTATGCTTTTGCTAAATATATGTTTCAATTAATTTTTTTTTGAGTTAATTATGTTTTATTGCAATTTCTTTTACTTGCCTATGAGTGTATTATTTTTCAAATATTTATTGAATGAATGTTTTCATAAAATAAAAAAAAATCTATTATTGTGGTAAAAATTGTAGCAAGATAATAAAATATAATAGGGTTAAATTAAGGTTTGCAATATATGAAAAAAATTGACAGGAGGTTGAGGTGGCACAAAGTTACCGGATAATTTTGTTTAAAAAGTTTTTCATTTTTGTCATTTAGATTCTCTGATTTCGATTGTTAGTGTAATGGATAGGCATAAGGTATGTCATTCATCTAACCACAATCTTGTGTTTATTTTTTTATGTAATTAATCAACATTATTTTTGACAAAAATAAAAAAAGCAGATTTAAGCGTAAAGAATAAAATAAACATAACATTTTCAAATGTTACACCAATATTGATACTAAAAATGGCTATTTACACTAAGATGCACAATAAACAGTCCATTAAGTTTTATACATTTTTATGGTACCATTACTGTGAATATACTTTGAATAAAAGTTTTGTTATTTTATGATATCAGTTTAATTAGACAACAATTAATAACAAATTAATGTTAAAATTAATTTGAGTATTTATTTAATATAATTGTAAGGATGGTTTCGATATGTGGTACTTCATTTAAAGAATTAAATTAAAAATCAGAGTTACGATGTTTTTAACCACAAATATTTTAAAGGTTATTATAATATAGATTATCAAATGAGTAATAAAAAAGTTACAAAAAATTACATTTATATAGACAAATAAAAATTAAAAACAGATTAGTGAGTAGATTATGAACAGGCAATTACAAAGGTATACAGAACAGTTAAAAAGTGATAAAGTGTAAACAGATATACAGCAGACAAGTTAAAATGGGTCAGTTTTAAGGATTAAAAATAAAAAGAAATAAAAATAAAAATAAAAATAAAATTTTGAACACAGTAAATATAGCAAATATTATAACATATAATATACATACTACATAAAACTAAAGAGGCCGTTTGAACAAGTATGTAAGATTTTAAGATAATTGATCTCTGGAAACGTATGATTACAATTTAAAAAATGGTTGGTAAATAAAGAATAGTTTTGATTAAGTCTGAAGGCTCTATAGTGTTCCGTATAATGTTTCTCAAAACTTCTTCGGAACATGATAATTTATAAACACATGATTTCCTCATGGGATTGATTTTATCTTTAGCATTGAATAAAATATTTGATAATGTGCAACTTGGTCTAAAAACGAATTATTTTGTTTTAGAAGTATGTGTGCTGTTTTGACTGTGGTTTTACCAAAATAAGTTAATGTTATAAATGAATTTTTGTTTAAATTTTCAGTCGTTGGTTAAATACGAGACATGCTGTGTTGATACTGTTTCTTGTTTATTAAAGTTTTAATGGAAATCCGTCATTTTTTGCAATGGATATTATTGTGTTTAGTTTGGTTGTGAGATTACTTTTAGATAAAGGAATTGAAAAAGCTCTGTGGACCATGTAATTACTAGTTTATGTGACATTAGGCGATTGAGTTAAAGGGAATGGTGGAGTTAACATTTGTCGGTTTTCTAAAAATATTGAATTCAATTTTATTGTCCTTGTGGATTAATGTTACTCACTTGACAGTGACCTTCAAAAATTTAAATTCGAGTTGCATTTATTTTTATTTTTAATAAATAAATAATAAATTAAGCAAACTACGCAATTTACCGAAACTTTCTTAATATGACGTTGTGCTATCAGTGCTCTTTTGTCAATTTTGACCAAGTCAGTGCAGATTTCCATTGATATTTTTGTCCACACCATTGTTAAATTTTCTTCATGGCTAAGTCGTAGGTTAAAAATGCATCGCTCAAATTATTTATCCGTTTGTTTTCAAATACGTTTTCTTTCTTTTATTAAATGTACGCAGTACCTAGACTTGTTAGTAAATAATAGAATACTCTATTGTGCTAACGTCCAATTCAAATTCAAACAAATATAATTTAGGAGTAGTTTTAGTCCTGCTGATGGGCTATAAGCCTTTAAACCAACTTTTTGTAATGTTTGTCAAACTAACCGTATGGTTAGGTTAGGTTAGGTTAGGTTAGGTTACACTTATATCTGTACCACAAACCTCACCATTGCTGACTTTTTATCAAATCATCTGGATCTAAAAGGTGTATTTCTGCTAGTTTTTTTAATCGCGTCCGTATTTTAAAGACAAATTAAAAAAATAAAGTAAGTAAGATGTTATAAAAAATGTTTATCAACAATATTAACGACATTTGACAAAATTAATTAAAATAACAATATACATGGTCTTTTTATTAAAAAATTAAAAAAGTAGATTTTTAGATCCAAAAAATCATTGTACATTTAAATTGTTGATTATCAAATTTCATTTTAACCTAACCCAACCTAACCTAACCTAACCTAACCATATATAGAATCTATCAGACATATTATAACAGCAATTTTTTAAAGAAACGTGACTTTTAAGAATTTAAAAAAAAAGTTTATAACCAAAGCCTGTATGAAGAATGGTTGCTTTAGCAATATTAAAAACCTTAAAAACATTTGAACATATTGTTTTATTTTGCATTTTGAACATAAATAAGTAAACATGGAAAAGATGTCATTAAACAGAAAATTTGAAACTAAACAGGATTTTCTTGAAATATTTTTTGTAATGGTTCAGCAACAAGATAAATTAAAAAGGTGCTATTGACAATATAATTTTTACCAAATTTTTACTCCTTTTCAGCAATTTTCTAATTTTATATTTTAAGTTTTGTAATTCTTCCGACTGTTTTACTCTCTTACAAAAAATAAAACAATCTTGTATAGTGTCTAAAAAAATGTTTTATTTATACTTATTATTAATATTTAATTTATTAATTAAATGTATAATTTGATATGGTATGTGTTTTCTCAATTTAATTAATATTATAATTATTAAATATTAAATTATAAATTTTAATTATTATTAACTAGTAATTGTAGTTGTCTACACCTAAACCGTATAAGGTTAATTGATTAAATGTCAATTTTATTACTATAAGCTATGCGACAAGTTTAAATTAATAAAACTTTGGATTTTCTAAATCAATTAAGAAACTCATGGCTCATTGCTTAAAAAATATCAAATTCATTTAATCACAATTTAGTTTTGAAATTCAGATACATTTAAAACTTTTCCAACCAATTTTTTACGACGTTTTAGATAACATTGAATTGATCAATTTTATTTTCTCTTTATAAACGTTGTATTATTAAAACAACTCAAAATTTAGTTACAAATAATTATGTACAAATTGAAACAACTAGACATACAATATCCAAAATCCAATTCAAAATTCTGATTTACTTTTACTAGCATGGATTTTGATTAATATTAGTTTGTTTTGATTTGATATTATTCTGATTATAAGTACAATCTCATTTCATAATAAATATATCGGATCAGTTCAAAAGTTGAACAACCAAATCAGTCGGAATATCAAAATAATCTCTAAATTGAGCAAATGTTCTGCGATTGTGCTAAGCTTCAGATGTATAGTTAAACCGTTTTACTGTTTTTTTAATCAAAAATTTAAAAAAAAAACATGGTTAATTTATAATAATAATCTTTATTTGTGTTATATCAATAGATTTACACATGTCAAGTAAGTAATATAAAATATATATGTGGTAGAATTTTACCAGAAACATTTTTGCAAGATTGTATAGCAAGTATATATTAGATGATAGGTTTTTAGATAAGTAGATCTGCGTGGCTATTCCAATCTAGTTCGCTATCTATGTTTAGTCCCAAGAATTTAGTTGAATTATTATCGTATTTTATTTTAACGAGAAAATTACTGATTTTGTTTTGAAATTATTTAGATTACATAGATGATTGCTAGTGAATCACGTTATTGCATTAAATAATGATATCTGATTTTTTGCTTTACAAGATCTAAATTACCACCAGTCGTTATAAATATGGTATCATCAGTAAACAACACTACATTTGAATCAACAACATTCTCTTGAGGATTATCATATATATTATTTAAATTTTCAATAATTTCTAAAAACACCTCTTTTAAATTAATAACATTTTCTGAAAACACATATGAATCTATAATAAATCTAGAAAGGTCGTTAATATATAACAAAAACAACAAGAGATAAATAACAGAGATCCTTAAGAGACACTAAAAACATACTTCATTGTCAGATCAGAATAGTTACATAAACATTTTTTGATTTTTTGTTTGCGCGTTTTTGTTAAAAATTTAAGAACATTAAGAAGTTTTTGGATCTAACATTTTTTAGCCTCATTATTTCTAGAAACCACTTTGCGTAGCTATCTACATAAATACGGTTGAAAAATATGGAGGTAGATGGCCAGTTAAAACTCTACAAACACTTACTACTACTAACACTGACTTTTTTTTTGTTTACCGTTTCATTATCCTTCTTCATTGAAAGAGAAATAGTTTGGCGACTGTTGATTATTTTAAAATATAATAATATTTATTTTATTTTTATTCCATTGATGCTTTAAAATAGCTGTAGCAAAATAATTAATTAAATTATACTCAATAATAACGAGAAACTCACAATTTTTTATTTGATCAGTTTATTTAGAAACATTAAACATACACACTTTAAAGAACGATCACTATTTATTAAATGTTTTGTTTCTCATTTAAATACAAATCATGCATATTAGTACATACTATTTTCAGTTAAGCGCATAATTACTTTATAATCTTTATATGTTTTAGATGCGACGAGCGGCCACAACAGTTACGTCGAGATTGCTGCACATGCCGCTGAAATCTGCAAAAGTTATCAATTTTGTATTAATATACACAAAAAATGAGATCTTTTAAATTCCAGAAAAGTCAATAACGTCATTGCTTATAAAAATAAACTTAAACAGTTTGAAAATTATTTTTAAGAATTTCAATTTATTGAAATTGCTCGACAACCTAGATGATTTAAAATAAATATGTAATACAAGTTTTACATTTTTTAAACATATTATACATTATATTACATTTATACATTACTTTAAAAACGCAAAGTGGCTCTTATTTCAATATAGTTCTTCGTCAGTAATGCGTAATCTTCCTCACTTTTAAGTAAATAGCACAAAAATGCGGGCGCAGTTTGGCTTTTATAGCTGTAGTTTAATCAAGTTTCCCAGCAACAAGAACATTAATAATCAACACTGTTCAATTTTACCAATAAAACGTAATAAAATTGTGTATAACATTAATTATTACATTAGTGACATTTAACTTGAAAATCTTAACTTTCAATTTAATTGATTGGGTATATGTACCAGCCATTTCTATTTAATTATGAAATAATTTGGAAGATAATAAACAGTTTCTATAGAAGCGCAAACAATCTTAATCTTTTATGTAATCATCTAATTTCATTTAAGCTTGATTTATGCAACGGTTTTAGTAGTAGTTATGTAGTTGTAGTTTTGGCTTCAAATTAGTTTAAAACCAAAACCGCAGCTGCATGAGCGGTTATTTGCCATGCGCACGTTTCTGTGCTTATTTTAATTTCTATGTTTACAACTAAAACCGTTGCATAAATGCAGCTTTAAATTTAAATGAATTATAAATTATTATTTTAAAATATAATAAATTGTTGTATTCTTATACCATGGGCATAAGATAGACATATAGCGGTAAGAAATTTAAAAACATTTTAAACATTTCGATATAATCTATTTTTATGCCTTGCTATATAAATAACTATTTTACAAAATTGCGTAGTGCAATTTTTAAATTTAATCATTAATTTTTAAATTTAATCATTATAAATTTGTTTTACAACACAAGAGGTCGATTTTTTTTATCGGTTCAATTTTTTTGGCAAAAATTTATTTCTAATACATTATCAATAATAAACAATAAAAAATTGTTACAAACAAAGAACAATAAAAATTACTTAAGTGGCAATTTCACTTAGTGATTGCAATAAACAATAACTGTATGTTTCTATTACTCTTAATAATTACTACACCCACTAAGTCCAATAATTTATATTATTACTGAATGTTTGGGTTTTACAAGTCTTTCATTGGCCTTTGGCAATAGTATGCTCTAAATATGTAAACTCTAATTAATATTATGTCACGCATTGAAAAAAAAAGAAGAAAGTGTATGGGATATGTGAATCAAATAAATTACATAAATGTAAACGACCTTAACAAATTAATTAGATGAAAGTTTTAGTGCGTAAATGTATGTGGAAGCAATTTGAAGATTTTCCCGACAGCGATTATGGTTCACAATATTGCAAGCCGCGCGTTATTTTTTCTAGAATAAAATTATATTAGGTAATTGAGAAACACATTAGTGTTTTAAACGTGTTCCGCTTTATTTTCAAATACAACATTTTTCTTGGTTATTTATTAATTGAATTAAAGAGATATTGTATTTCCGCAAATGTTAATTTATTTTATGAGCATGTTGAACAAATAAATTCTCTGATATAATCTTTAATTAACAATAAAATTAATTGGAGTTGCAACACAAAATAGGTAAAATTGCTTTGTAAAATTATGTATTTATTTATTTTTAACATTAGATTCGCAGATGTTTAATTGTTATATATAAATATTGTAACTATTTTTTACTCTAAGCGTAGTATGACAATTTTAGTACAGTACTATTTATTTATAGAATATGTTTTAAGAGTAAATTTATGTTGTACATCAATTTTGCAAAGCAATAATAAAATAATAATTTATTTATTATTAGTAATATATTCTAAAAAAATAGTTATGAGTTGAACTAATTAAAAAAGCATATTAAATATGATCTGTTCCCAATCTAAATACCATGACGGACCCTTCAAAAACTCCTAACATATCGTGCGGATACCCTACAGATAAATCTACAAAAAGAAAATTGTGTATGTCCGCAGGATTGTATAAATGTCGGCGACGACGGCGTAACGCGTAAGTTTAAACCAGCTGGGATCCACCGCGGACCCCTTATGATAGTTCCGCGGACCCCGGAACAGAAAGTTGAACAGAAAGAAAAACAGTGCAAAATATTTAAACATGTACCACGAATACTGTAACAAACTTTTATAGAAATCTGAATCAACATGAATATGATTTTATCTTTTATGATTGTATTTTTTATAATTAATCCCGGATGAATCTAAGAAGAACTGCATTTAGAGAAACTTTTCAAATCTTTTTTTTTGGTTCTGTTAATCTGAATAAAAACCAGTGATACAAAAAAATCTACTGCAAAAATAGTAAAATTTAAATCATTATTCAGACGGTTATATAAATTGATAAGAACGTATTTTAATAATAAATTGTAATTAATTTAATGTTTGTGGTTTCTTTTCACGGCTCATTGAATTTAAACTGCAGATTGAATAATTGAAAAGAGTTTTATTGAAAGCA
>JARJEC010117533.1:0-11730 GCA_030264575.1 Tachinus sp. AB-2021
ATGCGACGCGTCCTCTATTAGCCTATTTTATGCACACACCACCACACAATCCACACGTTTTACTAATCTAACCTCACTCATTGGGTATGGCGTTGAGCTTGAGGATAGTGATAATAGCAATATTGTTATTGTTATCAGTAGTTAGCCAAAAAATTAAGTTAAGATAAAATAACTTTGGATATTCAGTCAAAGTTTTAAGTGAAATTAGTTAAAAGATAAGATGTCGGTCTGAATATTTATAATTATGTAGCATGGAAATAACCCAACACAATATAACTCGTATAATTAAGTGTTTATAACTAATAATTATTAATAATAAACCCTTTATTGGTTGAAACTATTGATAAGAGTATTAGACGCAATGTTCTTCTAGATATTAGAATGGGTAGTGGGCTGGCATAGAACAATTGCTTCCCAGCGCTAAATTCTAAAACTTACGCTAAAATAAATGTTTTTTTTAAATTACAAACAATCGATTGTCCTATCGCCAACCCACTTCCTATTCAAGTATTGAAAAGATACCAGCACGTCTATTTTACGTCCATAACTGACGTCTGTTTCATGTCATTAATTTACGTCTCTAAATGACGTCTTTGGTCGTTGACATATTTTCGTCTTTTTGTCGTCATATTTACGTCATGTCATAATGATGTAAAATACAACACAAAAATCTTTGCTGGCTGGAATTCATGAATTATGCGGCAAAGCGCATTGGCGTTGAGTTTGGGGATGATTATAACAGCAATATTGCTATTGTTAGCAGTGGTTGGTCGCAAAATTAAGTTAGCCGAGTATAACTTCGGATATTCAGCCACAATCTCAAGTAAAACTAGTTAAATAAAAGAGATGAATATTAATCAATATGAAGCAGCAAAATCAGTCACAAAACTCCAAAATTTAAACATCTAATCTTTATAATTAATGATGATTAATTATAAACATTTTATTGAATACAAATGTATTGAAAAAATACCAGTGTTTCTATTTCACGCAACTTACTGATGTCAATTTCAGGTAATTCAGTTACATAAATTTTAAGTAAAACCACGACGTTTTTAATGTCTGATATGTTTGTCGTCAAAATGATATAAGCAGTTACAAAAAAATTACGTGTATCTGTTGGCTATACTCGCAATGTCGTGATTAAAAACAGGTATATCGAGAAAGACTAAACTAGAAAATTGATCCTTAAACAGTATTTGTCAAAATAGCACTTAGCTTGAGCCAATGTAAATTAGCATATCGAAGAAGCTCTAAAAAAGGATGGAGAGCATTATGGATGGTTCGATAAGGGCGAGTGTACATGGGGCTTGGTAATTAAAACATATCTGCAGACTATTCATAAATTAACTAGTTCGAAACTAGTCAAATCGGTCCTTGCCTCATAAGCAATCCGCACAAATAAAATGAAGGTAAGAGCAATAACCGCCAACACTTAAAGAAGTAGATTCTGGAATAAACACCTTCTGGTGGTGAAGGTCGTTCTATAGACTGTCGCTACTCTCATGGCCACATTCCTTTGCATCCTTGCGAGAATGTCTCCACTTTGCAACTTATTAGTCGTTCCATACCGGAGCTCCGTAAAGTATTATGGTATTAACCATGCTACATAGTACTCCTCTTACCAATGTGACATGAGCCATTGCCAGCACATAACCTAACCTAACATAACGTAACTCATATATTTTATCATTCTGCACTCCTCCATATAAACTTTAACTATGCCAAATTTCACATACTTCCGTGTGCGTAATGTGCTTAAAAAGAGGTAGAAACTTTCCTCTTCACTTATATATAGATCTGTAAGTGTCAGATGCACAACCCCATCAAAGTTTACAAATTTATTAATTAATATTAATAAATTTAATTGAGCAAATAGTCTAGTGCAATAAAAATTAGCTATAAAAGTTTGCACTCAAAATATGGTTAATGAAACAGCATTGATTCATTTAAAATGTGATTGACAAAATACAATCAAAATAAATTCATGTAGTTTCTAAGCCCCCATATTTTTCAAACAAATATATATAATTTTAAATGCATTTAATATATTACTATTGAAAATTAAATCTCAATGTCACTATGATATTTTTTATTTATGTAAAGCCACCTTGTCACTCGTTACACTACGGCCTAAGAATACACAAGCCAATGCATACAAGAAATGCAAGAGTCCCCGGTCCAACTCATTGCAATTTGCTCACTACCTGTATCCCTACCATTTTTAACCTCCACTCTTTTTCAGACTCGCCTCAATATAAAAGTTTTCACTTCAAAAAGCTCAGAATAGAAAAATATGCTGGAATAGTTGCCAAACTCAACACGCAACAGCTAGGCGATTGACGACATTACGATGTTCATCATTTGTAAGCTGCTTGCAGTGCAATAGAAAAAAACTTAAATAAAAATTGAATTTATTAAAAAAACAATAAATTTATAATGTACTAAATATTTTAAATTATTTACATCACTTCATCATGATCCTCTAAATCAACAGCTTTCCTTTTCTTTCCTTTAGTATACACCCCTTTTTTCTTCCCCATTTTCTTTTTCTTAGCATCCTTTTTCTTTTCATTTAATTTAATTTTCTTCTTTGCATATATTTCTGGATCAGTTACAGCCAACTGATTTCTACTCCTCTTTCTTTCAGCACGTTTAACAGATAATTTTTGTTGAAGATTCGTCAACATGCTCATATATAATTCCATACCTATTTGTTTTTTAATTAAAGTGGCAACTTCTTTGCCTAATTGTCGAATTGGAGCATTGCTTTCTTCAGTTGTAATCATTTCTCTTACCAAAGGAGCCAGCAAATGATGCATAACAGGTTTGAGAGATTCCAAATCAATTATTGTTATAATACCGGCTATCCATTTAAAAACTTCAGTTCGTAATACAATTGATGTGGGTGTTTCTACAACTTCTGAATTTACAATCTTGCGCATTCTTTTAACTAACCATAATAAATTAATTTTTATACTATCATCATTTTTATTACTTGAAGTAATTGTAACCTTTTCAAGAACTCTCGCAATAAATAGTAAATTTTTGATAACCTGTTCTGCCAAATCACTATGTACACCTGGTTCTAATTGTGCACATAAATCTAATGTCAATGATTTAATCTTATTAACAGGATCCACTTGCAAATAGCCAATCTCCTTTTCAGTCTGTGATATTATCAGTTGAGAAATTTCTTCAATATTTTGTGAAGATAAAACAAAACCTAGAAATTGGGCTGCAGCCAATCGCACCCAATCATGTGGATAAGCCAACAATGTTTGTACATGTGCAGCAATATTTTCAATATCTTTATCCTGTTTTAAGAAAGATGGACACTGTGCAGATAATTTTAAAATCATTTGAAGTACTTGAAATAGATGATGATCTTTTACACGCACATTATCTTCGGAAACAACTTCTCTCTTTATCCGTACAAATTTGCCAGGACATTCATCATCTATTATGCCAAATTGTTTTAATAAAATTGGCATTAGAATGGAAATTCTTGATTCAAATAATTCTTTCTCCACTGTGATTAAAATACCACATAATTGTGCTGCCAGTCTTTTATGAGTAATTTCCTGATCATTAAACCAAAGAAGTATGATATCAAATAATGGATCCCTATTTATCCTTGGTAGTTTTGTAATCATCGAACTCAAACAATCTGCCGCCATTTTTCTACATATTGGAACATCATCATTCACCAATCTAGTACCTAAAGAGATGAATAGTTTTCCACTGAATTTCACTAAAATGTCCTATAAAACAACAAATAAAAAATTGTTTCATTTTTAATATCATTTATTCTTACCAATGGGAATGATTGTATTAAGCTTTGTACCATTTCTAATGCTGACTCTCGACCGGATTGCATTTCATAATTTATTTGAGCCAGATAAAAATCGACGTGTCTCTTCAATTTGTTCCCAAGGGGATAATCCATTAAATATTGTAAAAATACTACTCTTGATTGCAACCTTACATGTGTGAGCTCTGATGTTATGCTAAGTTCAGCTACTTTTAATAAAATGCTATCAATTTCGGTTACTATTAATTTGCGAGCTATAATCGCTTTTAATAGTCCAAATGCTATAGACTGCCGCTCGTAATCATGTAAATCTTGTTCCACATAAAGTAACAAGATTTTTAATTGTTGTGTGTCAATCGTATGATATTTTACATCTCGAACCAATACTGACATAGTCTGAAAAAGATAAAATTATATTATAAAATATCGCTCATTAAATACGTCTTAATTCTAAAAAGCATCAATACTTAAATAATTTTTACAAAAATAATTGAAGTATGCCAAAACAAGAAAACAACTGCTATTCGAACCTGTACAACAATGACACTAATGCTAGTAATACCAGTTAAAAGCTGATAAAAAATATACAAAAATTCAGGTAACTTCACAGATCGTTGATATGAAAAAATTGCAAATTCTGCAAATGTTAAAAGCCGAACTTCAAGAAAATCATAAGAAACGTAAAAATGTTGCACAATACATATAAACATGAATCAAATGATTATAAAACAAATATTACTAGAATTTTTGCAAAATATCTAAAAAGTGTCAAAATAACGGTGTAATATGATAAGATATGTTTATATTATATGTTTAAATATTAAGAAGAATTAAGAATTGTAGATTAAATGTTTACATTTTCTTACAAAATATTAAAAATGTAGAGAAGATGTCAAAAAACGTACGTTGTTAAATGTACAAAAAAATCTGACAATATAAATAAAATAATTATGATTGCAAACAGTTAAAAAAATCACAAAATCTGATAAATAAAGTTTTTATGTAAGCTCTTAATTGTGATAACACTTAAATAAAATATAAAAATGGGGGTTGCCATTTAAAAATAAAGAAACTAATGACTAAAAAATAATAAATGTTAGAAATGCTTGATATGAATTGTACAAAAAAATGCTGGAACAATAACCAAGTTATAGTGTTGACCAAATTTTAGTATACACTTGACTCAGTCAATATGCATTTAAAATGCACTTAATAAACATGTATAAAACGTTCAAAACAGAATAATAGAAGCATAGAATACATACCTTAAATGCAGCCATCACCAAATCAAAATTATCACCTTTGCTAAGACCAGCTGAAGCATATTTATGTAAAATGGAAAACAATGATTCAGAAATGTCTTTGATATTTTCTTGCATCGAGGGCAATTCAAATTTCATCACCCATTGTAGACATTGCAAAGTTGCACTGCTTAACTAAAATTCATAAAGTATTAAAATTCAATATGTTCATATTTATCTCTAATCAAGCTTACCTTAACTTGTTGTGACTTTAAACAATTCTTAAATATATCAACAAAAGGATCAAGATAAGGTCGATAATCATTATTTCTTAATTTGTCACGTTTCAACATAAAATTACAAAGTTTCAAACCAAACTCAACTAATATATAAGCATTGGTTTTTCTGGAAGATTTTACGTTGCTTATTCTATGACCAGATTTACCTATTGGTTCTTTAGGTATAATTAAACAATCCTCTTTTTGTCTTTCCAGTTTTTGTCTCTCTTTATCACTTACAATGGTTTTATCCTTTTGTAGGAGCTGAGGAATACATTCCGATGCTGTTCCATATGCAAATTTCAATAAAGACTCAACTTCGACAAAATTATTATCAACAAGACCCAAAGCAATAAACCTCAAACATTCTTGAGCTCGGTTAACCGTTTTATAAGAATGAGTGGCAGAAAGCACTCGTTTAATTGGAATAATTAAATCCATTAAACATTTTCCGGTAATGTATGTTGCTAAGATTTGATAAGTATCTAAACTTTTCGTTGATTTTGCTTCAAATGTTTTGCTTCCAATTTTGGCAACTTCTTTTTCATCTGCCAAAACTCCAAATAAATCTTTATTGCAAATTTCCAAAACTGTTAGTAAAACTTGGTCCATATCTGTTGCTTCATACATATCTTTTAAAGAAACAAGCACTGCGTGAACAGTGAATACCAAGACGTGCACTTGAAAACCTCTAGATAATAAAGTAACAATTTCATCCAAAAATACTTTTAAATATTTTGGTCCTAATGATATCATAATTTTTTGAAACGTTTCACGTGCCGTTCGTCTAACGCTATCTAGTTGAGATTTTAAAAATGTGCATAATTTCATAAAAACACCCGGTAAATTTATATCTAATATTGTTTTTGGTAGTCTTTGCAGTAATTTTACAACAGCTAAAGATATTGGTACTCTAAGTAAATCCTCGTCTTCTCTATCATGGCCAGTTCTCTTTCTATTTACTTTATGTGAACTCTCATGCTGTGTCATTTGAGCCAGTGCTCGATGCAATTGAGGCAATAAAATAGTCTGAATTATTTTTATCACTCTAGTTGCCGATGATTTACACAAAATGTTAATTTTGTCATATACTTTTGAAATTGGTTGAGCAATATTCTCTTCCTCTTCAATATTTTCTTCAATTATATCGTTATCGTCAAATAAATCATCGTTATAATTTTTTTCCGTTTCTTCAGATTTTTTTGCATCATCTATTTTTTCAGCATTGGCTTTAATTCCCTTTTTGAGCGGATAAATATTTTCCACATGACCTTTTGATAAATCAAAATGAAATGCATCCAAAACTTGCACAAGTAATTTGACCAATTGTTTCTGATATTCTATTTTATGTTTAAGTTTTGTCAAATAGAATTTTAACAAACTTTCATACTGATGCCATGGCAATAATCTGCAACATGTTGCGACAGATTCAATTGCAGCATCTATTAAACTATGCTTGTTTAAATATTTGTCACTACATAAATAATGTGTGGATAGTGGGAGCAAAAATTGCGTAAGTGTACGAACATTGGGCAATGTTGTTTCCTCTTTAAAAATCTGCGTAATTTTTAAAAGAGCTCTACTATGTCTGTGAGTTTGTATATGTGTTAAATTTTCAAAGAAATCAACCTCCAAATCAACTTTGTTTGATAGCTTATGTAAATCACGAAGGGTAACATGTGCATCGGAACATTCTCGTGCTAAATGTCCAAGTAAAGAAATACATTCGTTACGAACATCATCGTCTCGATTTTTAATACCATTTCTAATCAGATTTAATAATGTTTCATCCAATACATAAGCTTTTTCTTTTAATGTAAAATTTCTGCCATTAATTAAATTTGGAGATAACGTTTTTAAGCAATGTGATGCACTTTCACGCATTGACAAATCTTTTTCTTTAGTAATAAAATAATATCCATTATAAATTAATAATATTCCCAATTCAATTGTAAGTTTGGACTCATCACAAATTCCTTGAATTTTTTTAAAAGCTTCTATACGCCGAGTATAATCAGGCTGTTCTAACCATTTAGCATCGAATGCGTTCATTTCAGTGACCAAATCCTGTACTAGATTTAAATTTTTCGACAAAGTTACATCACATTTTGTCGATATTGTTGTTAATATTTCACACAATATTTTTCTAGCAGGTATATTACTTACGTACCCAAATAATGGAGAAAATTGTTTCAAATGTTTCTCTGGTTTTGCGACATTTTTAATCAGATTATTTATAGTAGATATTAGTTGTAAAATGACTTCTTCATCTACATTAATATAAGACTTTTTCAAAACTACTGGCAATAATAATTCTAATATCATATCACTAGTATCAGCTTCCCAGACTAATTCTGATATTCTAGATAATATAAACAATTCTCGTCTATTTAAATTTTTCGCCTTTGTTTGCAATTTATGTTTGATTTTTTCTAATATTTGCGGTACATGTGGAAGCAAAATGCAACTACCGTAGTTTAATTTTTCATTAACTTGAACGCGATTTAAAATATTTTCTGCAAAAGGTAATACATTATCAATTTGTATTGCAATAGTTTTATCTTCCTCGTCTTCCGTTAAACTTAACAACTTTTCTATCATTTCCATTATAAACACCGTTACTGAAGGGTGCGATTTTGAATTCAATAATAATGTAATTATCTGCTCCAAAGGATAAGATTTGTCTGCAATGTTATGTTTTACCAACAAAGGAAAATATCTAGGTTTATTACCCCATAAACATAACAATTTCAATAAAGTAGTTGGACTGTGTATTCCTTCCATATTCAATTTATGTAAATAAGGCCAAACGTATATATCAAAAACTGCGTTAATTTCCATCGATGTCCAAGGATAAATTTCAAAATGATTAAAAAATTGCTCAACTACATTGATTGATGATGTACGAAGATTTTTCAATATAGTTAAATAACCAACATGAATTGTATCGTGTTTACACAAAGCACCCTTTAAAAAACTTCCTATACATATTAATACTTTTAATAGATATCGTAAAACATCATTGCCCATTAAATTACCAAATTTTTCCAATATAATGGCCAACAAATTAATAGAGCTTTGTAATCGTTTCGGTGGTACAAATTTTTCGAAATCTATATTCTCACCAATTTTAACAACAATCTTATCAATATCATCATCCAGATATTTATTATAAAATTTAAAAGCCATATGAATAAATGTCATTTTTTCTTGTTCTTTACAACCGGCTAAAAATCGTAGTACCATGTTTCGTCTCAACTGTCCAGAAGATTTACCGCCAGTTCTTAAACCGGTTTTAGCAACCATTTTACTGAAAACTATTCTCATTACAATAGCAATTAATGCATCGCGATGTTCTGCTTGAATTATGGAACTTTCTGTATCAACTCTAAACGTTGCAAGTTCATTTTTGAAGTTTTTGTTATCAATAAGGTTGTATAAATTTTGTTGGTATGGCGTTAAATAATTACATTTGTATGTCATTAAGCAATCCAGTGCCGATTTTTGGACTAATGAATTTTTATGAGATAATAAATTGAAGTACAATGTATACAGTTCGGATTCTCGATACATCGACTTTGGGCTTTTCATTTTTGCAAATACCGCCAAGTGCTGAAGAAGTAATCTGAAAAATAATCAAAATGAATTACATCAATTTGAATGTGATAAAAAATTATTGAGATAAATTCGTACGCAAAATTATATACTAATAATAGAAATTACAAGGTTTATTAAAAATTAGAAATATGGAAAAAAAATTTACATTAAAAAAATCGATCAAATTGAAATTAGAAATACGACAATGTAATGAACATGTTAAATTATAAAACTGTCAGTTTGACTTATATGCTGAAAAAATTAATGCATCTGTTCAGCAAATTACACCGATGATGCTTGAGAATGTCATAAATTTGATACCTATATGTGCCATATAGTGTTTAGAAGCAAACGGTAGCCAATTTGAACATTTATAGTTAAGAGTAAAAATAACATTTCATGTGTGTATTAAGTACATTATAAGTTATAATTTTATTAGAAATATTGCTATGTTACTAAGCGTAATATAACTTTGAGACCAAAACAAAAATTAAGATTAAGATTTTCGTTTTCTTTTGATACAAACAAAAGTTAACCTGACGCTGATGCGCCGATTAATCCCCAATCTGTACAATAATAAAAATATTTTAAAATTATGATTAAGAATTTATAGAAATTTATTTACCAAAAATATATTTTTACAACAAAATAAATTTTTGAGAGTATTTCTAACCCTCCCATGAATTAAAGCAGGTTTCAGATCAATTCAAAGACAACTTTGCATATTTTTTTAAATTCTTGAGACATTTAATAAACACAGGTACAAGGTCTGTACGAACCTAGTATGTAATAGAAGAGAATTAGTGAGGTTTTAATATTACAGTCATGACTTATCAAATTAGCAAATAACCGTCATATTGGATGTCTATTGATTTGTTATAATACAAAGTCAAGTAATAATATAGTATAGGATATAAATGAATGAACACTCACGCCGACTAGTTGGCCGGGCTACCTGCCAAGCGATTCCTTCACCATCAATACAGAAAATTTTTTACTGCATACATACTAACTCATAAAAAAATTAATTAAGTAGTCACTTATTTACTATATTGCATACATTTGCTTACTCCTTATCCATCTCATACAGTATTATTTATATAGGTCCCTTAAGACCTTGTACCTAGTTAACCGCTCTCGGTCGGAAGGTTAAGTTGGGTTATTTATTTTTTGATATAATTACAATGACAAAAAGCAAAATATTAACTCTTTGTGACCAGATTCCAACTTAAAAACTTAAATTTATTAAAAAATATATTGTTATTGAATGACTACCCCAACTTCAATTATTAACAATAACAATGGAAGGGAGCTGATATAAATTGGCATTCTATTCCATTTATTGAGCGACTATCACATGATATAAAAAGGATTCTTAGAGATAACACAAATATCACATTCGAATCACAAAAAAACAGTTAATTACTTATTTACAAAATTAAAAGACAAATTGAATTATTTTGACACAAAAAATACAATGTACTTTATACCGTGCTATAACTGCCATGTAAACTATATTGGCCAATCAAGTCAGAAATTAAACAATAGATTAAATAACACAAAAAGGATTCTGATTACCGAGTAAAAAAACAGGTATATTTTTATAAAAATATAACAATATAGTTTCCATTTGAAAAAAAAAGCTGATCAAATATCTCAAAAATTTAAAGTAAAAAAAAATCTGACACTAGATTCTATGTAAAAAAGTGCCAATAAGATGTATTAGTAATGTGAAAATAATTTTAGAAATAAGCCAAATAGTAGCCATAATAGAAATTGGCTGATTTAAAGAAATCATTTTCCATGGAAATAAAAAATGATAGAAAAATCCATTTGCTACAAATAAACTAATCTCGTAAAATTAGCATTATTAGTATTGAAGATATGGCCTATAGTGACGTCGTATTTTGCCACAAAAGAGATGCGCACTGGTAGAGAAACCAGCTCCCAGCTGCCAGATGTATCGCTCACCTTTCTAACTTCAATAAGCAAGATAAAAATTCAAAGCTTAGTCGTACTAAAATCAACTTTTTCGTGACGTCGCTAGCTGTTATATTATTTGGTAATACAGTGAAATTTCTCACCACTATTGCAACTAAAACCAGGATTCAAAATTATGATATTCATACAAATTCCAAATTTGGTTAATATGATGTAGCAGGTGACCCAAGCCATAGTGAAAGCTGATTTATTTTATTATTTATGAAGCTAGAAAAATAAAATTTATACCAGTATATTTACTTTAATGCACCTTATTGAAATTGAATTTTGAATGAATTTGTAAATTCCCTAGGTAGTTCTACCTTCTCGTAGTTTATTTTTTCAAAAATTATTTTTATTAAATGCAAAAACAGGTTTTTAAAATCTAATTTTTGTTTTTTTTAAGTAAAACAACCTGTTTTATTAGAACCATTTTTTCCTAATACAATTAAAAAAGTTAAATGCAATGCAAAAACAACAAAATTAAACATTAAAATTTTATTTGAAAAACCAAAAATTTTTTATTTTATGATTTCTTCTTAAATTTTTTAAGTTCAAACTCTAAAACAAAATATTTCAGATTATTTTTTTCAAAAACCAAGAATTGTTTATATTTAGATTTTTTCTTAAATATGTTTTTCTTTCAGAAATTTAATTTATTCTGAAATCCAAAATTTAAAAAAAAAGACAAAGTTTATGTTAAAAAACTATTATTGGAGCACTTTTTTTTCTTGATTCAACCAAAAATTTAAATAAAATTTATTTTTATACATAAATAAAATAAAATAAATTTTATTTTTTGCTTTAAAGATTTTTAAAA
>JARJEC010117546.1:0-11486 GCA_030264575.1 Tachinus sp. AB-2021
TTTCTTTGTTTCTTTGTTTCTTTGTTTCTTTGTTTCTTTGTTTCTTTGTTTCTTTGTTTCTTTGTTTCTTTGTTTCTTTGTTTCTTTGTTTCTGAACATTTTATTTACTTTGTTTATTATAAAAAATATTCGTGTTTCCATTTTTTTTACTAAATGTTGAATGTATGTACTTTAAGATTAAATAATTATAAATTGCAAATTTATTTTGTTTATAACGGTACTATAGCGATGAAACGTGGTTATATAGAAAGCAGCACGATCGCTCTCGGCGCAACGGTGGATTCAACTAAGTATTAAAAAGAGTAAAAGGAAAAATATAATAAAAGCACATACGTTTTTATATCGCACAATATATGAAGTTTACAAAAATATTAATATAAATTGTGCTAGTTGAGTTTAATTTTTTGATTTGATGCCAGTTCTAGTTGCATCTTGCTCCAGTGTGCGGCGGCATCAGTAATAATTTTAATAAAACTCTATGGTTCTACAAATCTTGTAAAATAATACTTTCACAATCGATCATTTAACAAAATTCATAACTTACTTAAATATTATTTCTAATGTGTACTTAAAGTTAAAGAGCAAATATATAACTTGTTTATTTATAATAAATTTTACATGATAAATCAAGCAGCTGATTTAAGATTTTATATTTGTCAGTTGCGTGATAAAAAATTCTAAAATTCTAAATTAATATGCACTTTTGCTGCATAACAATAAGCACAGTATACACTATTAACTATATAATATATATATATATATATATATATATATATATATATATAATATTCAGTTAGATTAAGAGTAGATATTAATAAAGATATATATAAAATAATGAGAAAATCTATAAATAGGTTGTGAGGCTGGTTGTCTGTAGAGAATATTTAGCGTTCTAGATGGATGTCCAGTATCTTTTATTCTACTACCAGAAAATATATATAACCACTCATGCTGATTTATTAATACTTGCTTGTGACTCTTAATCAATATAATTCATTTTTGGGTTTCAATGCAATGCGGAAATTACTAAGGTGCGCTGATGAGATGTGGGGGGCAAACTATTATATTCATTTGATTGTTTGTTCGTTGGTTTCGTTCGTTCGTCGAAAACAACAAGATAGCTTACTTTATATAAAACTCGTGCTGTGTAATTAAATACAATTATATTTATCTTAAACGTTTCACTATAACAAAAAGTTAAAAGGTTGGAATTATTTATTTTTCTTTTAACACTAATTGTTGTTTTTAAGTATTTAATTTCTTTAAAAGAATAAACCACAAATAAATTCAAGTATTTAGTGGTTAGTGTAAAACTAATAAAAATTTATTAAAATATACGAGACTGTCTTGCTTATTGCTCGCTTTAAAATGAAACGCAAGATCATACAAAATATCGATGCAATCACTATAAACTAAGATTTTCATTATGACAAAACTATGACGCGCCATAAGCCTTAGACAATTGTAATAAAATTATCTTCTTTCATATTTCATGTAACAGAAGAACATAAACTGCATGAAATAATAGAGTCGGAAGGGTCGGGAATGGCGGTAGGGGTACAAGGCTAATTCTGCTTGTATTATGTTACAATAGTAATTCAATTTTATGGACAAATATATTTACACATAATCCGATTACGTATAGGAAATGTTAGCTACCAGTAAATAAGAGCATTCAAATCGATTTACTGCACACATATTGACGCATTGTGTTTCTATATATGTATCTCAGAGCTAATATTAACACATTTGATATTGAACTCATGGGGGTATTGTAGAATGTAAAAAAAAATAATTTGCTGGTATTGTTCGCATTTGTTTGATATAGGTAAAGCCGGATCTAATCTTTGTATTAAAGACATTTTTTGTTTTGCGTTTACTTCAAAAATTGTTATGTATTTATTTCTACATAACTTCTTAAGTTTTTAGAAATTTAAACAAATTCAATTACTGTAAATGGATTATAAAAATTGGCCAAGTTTAACATAGATTTTTTAATCTATATAAATAGTAAAAAAATCTAAATTCAATAGTGCCCTGTATAATAAATAATTTACACTTATATCCTACCAAAAAATTCTCAATTTTTACATCAATAGGATGCCGTACGGTGCCATATGCCATATAGTGTGGCCCTTCTACCCCATTTGGTCACTATAGTCACCCCTCCGCAGCCTCCGCACAAAGTACCATCGTATACACTACAAACGTGTTGTTTTTTACGTATTCAGAACAGCCACCAACTTTTATTATAGGCTACGTTCACATAACATTAAGTAAGTTTTAAATATCTTAAAAATTTGTTAACAATTAAAAATACTAAGCAATTTTAAATATGTATTTTAAGTATGTCTTGTGTATCAATTAAAACTTTAATATAATCATTTGGAGTTATAAGTGTTAATACTAAATTTCAATAATGTATGAGATACTTTTAATTTTTACATGAAACTGTCTATTGCTTTCCGTGAAAGTTGTTTATTGTAAATTTTAAGATATACATTTATTAATGTTTATTAATCATTATATGATAAAAATAAAGTTTTGTATTATGTGAATGATTCTTGGCATTCACTATCAACCTGTCTCTCCTCTAGATAGCCACCACAAACAGATTTATCAAGCCCCTTTGACAGTTGAGAGTGTTCGCGTTTAGGGGCGAAACATCCCCCACTGCTTGTTTGGAATATACTTTTTATTCAGCTATTATCATTCTAATTATTTGCACAGGGTGCGGTATCATATGACCAACATAACTAAGTGGCAGGCACACTCAAGATATACAATGATTCCGGACGGTTCATGATTAGGCGCATTGTTATATGAATTATTGACCTATCAGTGCCTCTTAAAAAACCTGTCACACAGATGCTTACAATGGAAACAATTTTTGTAAAAATGCAAGCAGATTGTTGCAAATGAAGTTAGACCACATGTGATAATTTGGTTGCTTAAATCTTCATAGATATAATCCCAGCTTAATTTACTGCCATCAAAATATTTAAGAACGCTTGATTAATCCAAAAGCTGTGATATCAATGCCAATTTAATATTAACGTAAATGATAGCCACATCATGTAACTAAGTTGTCTGTTAAATCCAATTAATGCGATCCGTTTGATACGACGGTCTGGGCATCTTGTGATCTCAATTTCCATTACTAGCGGTCAGTTTCAAGGAGCATAAGCAAATTATCTCTCAATCTTACTGACCAGATGATTATTACATTTTAATTCGGGTTGTACAGCTTGCCCTTACCTAAGGGTATTAACAAATTTACTATTTTATGACAAAGCTATTATTATTATTATTATTATTATTAACACATTTTGGCAATGCCGTTTTATTTTAAAATGGGAAAGATAAACCAGATAACACAAACTTGTTAATTACGAATAATTTTAGCGAGAACTAACTTTGTTCGCAAAATCTTGTGTTGCAATTATCTATGAAAATGGCTGTGAGAGTTAATCCTCTAGTGAGTGTCCACGAAATGGCGGAAGCTTGTTCGGCGCCTTCGAGATGTGACAAATCGTCACCTGGTGACCCGTAGCGTTAGATTCAACCTCGGTCGGACCACCGTAGGGCCGCCAGAGGGCCGTATAAACCTGAATGTAATCATATCATGCTAACTGAGGACTGGCCGCGTAGCTTAATGGATCCATTACTGAGGCCGGTCTTCTTATTGCGATGTGTGTGCGAGGAGGGACCGTACATGTAAATGGAATGGCCTTTATTAATACGTAATTTCACAACGCTGAAATTAGACAAAAATACGATGAGTTATGGCGGTCAAGGGACAAAGATGTTGGCCTGTTGAAATGTACCAACCTCAGCATTATAATTTATATAAAAAGTCAATGTTGCTTTTAGCTTAAAAGGGTATAATTAAATATTATACACCCACTAATAAACCAACATACTACTGTAGAATAAGAGCCATATACATCATGATTTTAATATGCAAATCATAATAAATTCAATATTCAACCCAAGAATATAAATTATAATTTTTTATAATATTCAAATGCTTCAGTAACAAATTCGAATACTAAATTCTTATTATTGCTTCAATTATTGACATGCACTATTTACTTAGTTTTTAGAGAACAAACTATTAAGATTGTTAGTTTCAGCTATTATAGTTTATATACTTGAATTGAGTGTAATGTTAAGCAAAATCTAATGATTATAATGTCATTCAAGAAATATTGTTCAGAAACTACTATAATAAATTTATTAATAAGAACTAGCCATAATATTATTAACTTACAAATGTAACTTAGTTTGTTCGCTTATTAGAGGCGCCTGACTAAACTAACTCCGGCATTTCAGTGCGTTTGTAAGATAAGTGTAATAAGTAAGTATTTTTTTACATTTTTTTATTACATCACAAGAAGCACAAAATTTCGTTCTATTTTTTAAATTAATATAATTTTTTTGAACATTTATTTTTACTTAGAATAAAAAATATTACACCTCCCAATATTCCATATTCCGCAATTGCATTTTGTTTGTTTTAGTATTTTAGACATTATTTTTTATAAAGAAATAAAATTTGTTTATAGAAAAGTACAAGTACAAATACGTTTTGAAGGTCGTCCTTGAGTCTAAAAAAGTTGTTTTTAGAAAATTGGCCGTATGTATATGTGTGTGTGTCTTTGTCACCCATAACTCAAACAGTTTTTAAAATATTGTTTTAAAATTTGGGAAATATGTTGTGTCGCCAAAAATTCGTTTTGATTGCTTACGTTGGCAACACGTGGTGGTAAATTTTCCCTCAAAAATTGTCACAAACGGCCTCGATTTAAACAGAATAACAAATGAAAAAAAGCAGTTGCTCAATTCTATAGTAATTTAACTCTAAAAATTGGTTTTAGATCAATATTTTATCACTCAACTTATAAAAACGCATTAAGAATGTCAAAAAGAAGAATTTTGTCAACCTACATAAAAACTATGAATTTTATAAAAAATTTCAAATAAATTAATTTGTAGATTTCTAAAATTTGCTTATTTTTGTTTCATTAAGGAATTTCAAAACACAAAAAAGATTCAAATTTATTACTTTCCTCCTTATAGGAGAAAATAAAAAACCCATAGATGGTTTTGAGATAGTCAAATGGAAAAAACAAAACTCACATGCTCAATGTCAGTCAGTGATAAAATCAGCAAAAAAATTCTTTTTAACGTAAAAAACTGATAGCGGAAATATATTGTTGAGTGAAAAGTTTTAGTACGCACTACGACTTCTAGTTTCAAATAGATATATGATTAAAAAAATATGTATTTAAAAACTTAAATTAAAAATATATCTGTTACATTATTGAAATTGTGCGTGAAATAATAGTGAATGAACAATGTAAATCAAAGAGGATTGTGTATTTCTTTTAAAGTAACTGGTTCAATGTGTTTTATTAAGAAAAATAGCTCTTTCAGGCGGCTATATTTGAATGACAATGATTCTTGCCGCACTTAAATCCTGAAAGTTGGCGTTTGTAATTACTATAACTGAAAGTGGCAGTTTCCTACTGCGAAACACTTTCTGGGCGCATATAGCGGCCTGAAAATGTTTGACGTTACAAAATTGGCACTATCACTGCAACTATATAACACACAAGCCTATTAAATGTTAACCACGGCCGTAAGAGTCTAACCTGTGCTCGCCTGATACTCTCCTCGCTCGCAACGCTAGCTCATTTCGACTCGTCTTGATTCGTCCAGCAAAGTAGGACTTTCTGGCCTTGATAAACAAATAACTATTTTGCAAGGTCACATTTTTTTCTACTATAGAACTAATGCTATAGTAAGACACATTTTTATTACAAAGGTGCCTATTAATATAATTAATTATGTGCAGACTTCACAGGGATGTTTATTATGAAACATATTTTGTTGTAGCCGACGATGCCAGAATTATACAATTTAGGTGATGTTCATATACGATTTTGTACTAAAATATTTTATTGAAGAATTAGACATTATATTTCGTAATATATACTGATTGTTGGCGTCAACATTTTGTAAAAATTATGGGTTTTTGAAGTGTTTTAATCAGATTTAATTAAAATTATAGCTGGTTTACTAAAGTTTACTGTGTATAATGCAAATATAGCAGCAATACATATCAAGTTTTGTCAGCTGTCAAATTCTATAAATTAATGTAAATATAATAATAAATATTGTTAATGACGAAAGAAAACATTAATATTTTTTGTAGATAAAATATTGTATGGCACTCTTGTGTGAATGGTTTTTTGCACTTTTTGACTTTCAACTCACAATTTGTGCAAAATAACTTGTATTTACATCATAAATATCTATTTTGTTTTAAATGATTTTTTTCCAGAATATTTAAATAGTAAGAAAGTAAAAAAAATATTTCAATAAATTGTAATATAACATAATACCTAAAACAACTGCAAAATTATACAGTAACCACCAAAAATGTGCATGGGAAATTATTTATACATTTCTCAAAAAAATGTAATATATACAAAAAATTGAGCATGTCTCAATATTCATTTAACCTCTTTCAAATATACTAAGTGATCTATCATAAAATTGCGTTTTTCAATATTGTTAAAATCTAAAATTACGATATTTCTAAAATTGCACAATTTTTTCAGTCAGATTTTTTATCGCGTGTTAGTTTTGTCTTATTAAACACACCCAAGGCCAATTATTTGTGATTGTTATTTTTTCAAATATTTTTTATTTTTTATTGTTACTTTAAATTTTTACTTACTAAAGCTTAATTTTAAAGTTTTTGTGTAGAACTTGAAATGTTTTTTTAAAGTTTGTATTATTTACTAAAGTCTAATATACAAGGACTACCCGAAAAATGTATCCACACTTTAAAATACAAAAACTATTTATTTTGTGTATATTTTATACTAAAAAAATGATTTAAGTAATAATATCTCCAGTGAAGATTACAATCACAAATATAAATTCTCAAATCGAATTAAATTATACAGAAAACAAACAAAAATCGCATTATTATACCATTCTACTCTAATCACTCTTTCTCTTACAAATTTTCAGTCGTCTATTCATTAATACATAGAGCTAACTTTATCATCATATTATATATAATCAAATAACTTGCAATAATAAACAATTTTCCTGTTACTTCTATTAATAAATTAANAACACTTAACCAAATACTCTGTAATAATAAACAAAAAACAAATACAATATAAAAGATAAACCTAGTATTTAATAAATTACATACAATGACTGTACTGCCACATACATTGGCAAAACCGGCGAAGCCTTAAAAAATACAATAAATGAACAATGAACGATAAAAATCAAAATATTTTTTTTTTCTAAACACCTACATTTACACAATCACATCATATTACCAATAACTTTAAACTACTATATGAACTTAACAAAATTTACTTAATGACAATAACTGAAACATATAAAATTGATAAAATAAAAACCAATATAAACATATTATGAAGATTGTAAATAATAATTATTTACAATTTAAATTTATAAATGGATCCTAAGTTGAAATTAGAATATTATAATTATTAAATAATTACTACTTCATTTTGAAATAAATGTTTTAAAAAGTCCCCATCCGAGGTAAAATTTTTAAAACATTTATTTCAAATTGAAGTAGTAATTATTTAATAATTATAATATTCTAATTTAAACATAATATGTCTTAATGATCAAATTACATACAAACACATAACATCTAAATTCATTTCTTAAATCATAAATTCTACACATACACAACAATAAATCGAAGCAGAACATATTCACACAAAATTAACATTAACATCTATTAACCTTTTAACTATACTTTTTTATATTTTATATTATTTATTATTATTGTAATGTAATTATCTTTTGCTTTTGATAATGGCTTTTTAAAAGTTGAAACTAAATTAGTTAATAAATAATAAACAAAACGAAACATATTTGTATAATTATATAATTTATATTATACTTTACAATAGTAAAATTAAATATGCATAATCTGGAAAATAATTATAATAAAAATATTATTCATTTTTATTGCAATTATTATAATAGAAATATATAATAGCAAATAATATCTATTGAAGCAAATACTTTAATTATTAAGCATAATTTTATGTTAATAAATAGAATATTTTATTTTATCAATAAAAACTACGTATTTTTATACTTCATTTAAAAATATCAAAACATGCTCTTAGTAGAAAGTTTATCTTCTGTTAAAAAAAGGTTTGATGAAAATAAAACTTATGACCAGTATCAAATTTGTAACTGGGCCATATATAGTCTTGTCACTTTGAATAATTTTCTGATTTGTAAAATAAAAGACTTTTCTTTTCGTAAGTTGTCCCCGCGGTTTAGTCAATTTTAATATTTCTCATTTATTACCACACAAATAAAAAAAATTTACTGATTTTAAAAATAAAGAATCAGTATAAAATATCACAATTTAAGCAACTTTTCAGTTAGCATGTGTTATAGTAAAATATTGTGTCATTAAATTAATCTTCGTTAAACTAATAATTAAAATGCTTTGGTTTTGTATTATAAAATTTAGAAGAATTTTTATTTTGAAAAAATTATAAATATTTATTAAAATAAAATTTTTAAAAATTTCTACATATGAACAGCAAAGCTAAACGTAATAGAATAGAATGAAAATTTCATATAAAAATAATAATTGATTTAATTGAAAGACATTTATAAATATCAGAAAAAAAAATTAAGTTTTCTTATTTTATTTTTATTCTAAATCACAAGTAAATTTTATTCTAAACTACAAGTACATAATTTTGTTTGTCGTTGCTATAACAAGTAAGTAAAAATTTTACGTAAATATGTTTTTTGCGTCTATGGCATTTTTATACAATATTATATATGTACAAGTAGGTGTATAAAATTAAATAATTGTATTGCACTCATAAAGTAGGTAGAAAATTACAAAAAAATGTAAATTAATTATATATTGATAAACATTTGCTTTATGTTCTAAAACAGCAACTTAATTTTAATTAATGGTTTCATAGATATCCTGTCAATATAATATTTAACATTTGTAAAAGCTTACTAAATCCTTAAAACCGACCAACAATTTGTTTTGCAAAATTAATGAAAGTGCAATTTGACTTGATTGATATATAATAATATAATTGCTAGATTATCGATTGGCTGTGACAGATGATCAGATGCGGCTTTATTGGCTAATGGAGTAATTAACTGGTGCGTGACGTCTCCTTAGTGGGTAGGTAGGTGCAATGACGCTTGCTGCGGATCCGTCGGTAATTACGTATTTACATTGCTGGACATATATCGACTTGCGTGACATTCTGATGCTGCAATATAACACTACATACAATATATGTCCGTCTGTCCAACCTACTCTGTTTAATGCAACTAACTAAATAAATGCATAATTTATGTTAGCTATGTGTGTTAATTACTTGTCACAGGGGATTTGCTAAATAGTTGAAGCAATTATCATTACATTCTATTATGTAATAATAACCATTACACACAAGCATCAATATATTGTAAAAATATTAGTATATATTTTGTCCTTTTTTTTTGGAAAGTACAAAAATACACAAAGGAAACAAAATATTGCATAGAATTTATGCACCCGCTTTATATCCTTAATGCATTTTTACAAATGTCATATTTTAATATAACGATCCGTATGTTACGTAGGCTGAAAATGACCGAATTGTTCTTCTGCAATACATTACGATTTGTACTGTATGTACCCTCACTCGCCCTTCTATAATGAGGGTGCATTCACATATAACATACAAGTGTAGATTGTGTTTAGTGTTCATTAAAACAACTAACCCCTGACCTGCATTACAATATCGCCATCAGTTATTACTGATTGCTATATTTGTATCAGCATTATTCAATTTATCAAACGACGGGTGTCCATTTATATTTATTTTTTGTAATAATAACTATTTTTATTCAAATATATTTTAATACCATATGCAGATGAATTAGTATTTATTATATACATAATTTGTTTTGTATATATAACATATAGATTAAACATTTTTTCTCACTTTTTACTTATTTCTTTTGTCATAAAGCGATTGATTAATGTCGTTCTATGCTTAACTAAATAAGAACTTGTGCAAATATATTATAATATTTCTTTATTCAATGTCAAAAATTATATTAATTAATTATTAGCAAAGGCTCTAACAAACAAAAAGCGAACTCTCCGAGAGCGAAATGATCGCAGTCCACTGCGGACTAGTGTGGTCAAATAGAACGCAAAAAGATGATAGCAAACCAGTACAAAAAGTAATCATCATGTTCAGCAGTCTATCAAAGATAATTTGTTCATTTTGTTTAACAACAAAATTGCATCTTTTTAATCAGTATAATGCAAATCATAGAAGAACTGCACTCCCGGACTAGATTATCAGAATAATCAGATTTTTATCAAGTGATAACTGTCTTCTATTTTGCTAATTTTTGGCACCAATCCGATGCGAATTCTGTAAAAAATTACAATCTGTTTGCCGTCCGCCCCAAATTAAGATAAGCAGCTGTGGTAGTATTTGATTTGACTAGGATGATGTAACATTTTGCAATATGAAGTTCGCGACTGTAGCGCGACCCAGTCCATTTTCTGTTTCTCAGCCCCTTAAACGGCGGTGATCAACATGTCAATCAATCATTTAATTATTTATAGTTAAAATAAATCAAATATGTTTTAATTATGTTTTTTGTTTCTTATTTTATAGTTTAAATTTTACGTTTAATTTATAAAATAGAGATAGTAAATTTATCACTGTCAGTTATTTGTAGTTACTTATTATAAACTTTAGTTGTTGTGGCATACAAAACAAAAATTGGAAATCGAGTATATGAGAAAAGAGGTAGTTTTCACGACTTCGGACTCTGTTCAAATGTCAATTGTCCCATCAGATACATTGGACAATCAAGTCAATTACTAAAAATAGAATCTCACAACATAAACGGGATTGTAATAATTTGTGTAACAATACCGGGTTTTCCAATCATAAATTAGAGATAGGACATAACTTTAACGCCACATCAATTTTAGATATTCAGGCTAATTACCAAAAAAGAATTATCAACGAAATGCTGCATATCAATAATTACTTTACTTGCAATTTCAAGACAGACGTCGAATCTTAATATTATCTCTCATAATATAATTAATCGACATTCAAATGTTACTTCTTCTCTCAGTCTAACCTTGTTTATTCATATCAAAATTGAAATGAATTATCTTCACGAACAAAAACGATCGCATATACAAAAAACTACCCACCGGATATAAATAAAACCATACATATTTAATACGAATAGCAAATAAAATCACTCTCCGCTAAGATGTCCGAATAAGTTTTAATACGAACAAACTATGAATTTTTGTCTCATATTTGTTAATTAATTAGTAAATGACGACGTATCAAGTTGATACTTTCAACAATGTGTTTTATCTACAAACAGTATAC
>JARJEC010117560.1:0-15500 GCA_030264575.1 Tachinus sp. AB-2021
TCAAATATGACAGATATTATTTGCTATGACGGACATTTCTTATTGGTAATCATGCATTGTTAAGATAATTTTGCCGTGATAATAAATTGTTTTTACTTTTCAATACGCTATTAGATAAGGCATTTTACATGTGATTTTATTCAAAAATTGTATTCTCAAAAAAAAAATTGCAAAGTGTGGTTTCAATTTAATAACTAATATAAATTATAAAAAAAAACGCGATTATTAGTATTATTCAACAACAATATTGTTCATTTTAAAATTTCAGGTGATGAAACTGCTCAAGATCGAAACAAGAAATTACAAGAAAGAAACAAGAAGCATTCATTATCATCGGCAATTATGGACGAACTACGCGAAGAATATTTGGACACGCCAACTGAAATCAGCCAAGGCAGCCGTGCACAACAGATCCTATCTAACCAACAACAGGAACGCCAAGCATATGAAGAAGAATACTTAACACGTTTGCCAGTAAGCAAGAAGGAAATGCATATGCGCCGTAAGCTCACAACCGTGGGCACATTGGGTGACGAAATCACTAATTTCAACAGTTCACATAGTAGTAGTAGTAATAAACGTAAACGTCCAGGAAAATCAAAAGGAAAGAGTGCCAAAAGGAAACGTTTCCATTGAAAAATTTGTATATAAATACGTGTCTTTTATTAGCGGTACGCCACGGCACCATACCTTAGACCCATGAGAGATAATAGAGTGCTCAAAAAAATAAATATATGGGTCTTGGGTATAGTGCCGTCTTCTTGAATCGTCTGTGATGTTTCATAAAGCACAGATGAGAAAAAATATGAGAGCTTAAACCCCAGTTGCCTACGGTGACCTTATGATTTTATTTCAGTAATATAAAAAATTCAAAATTTGACCTTCTTTCGGGGGCGTTTTAAAAAATTAGTAGTCTGTAGTTTTGTGTTCTTTCGTGTTGTTTGGCTGGACTGTATTTTCGGAATCGTTTCATTATACATATTAAAAAAAAAAACAAAAATCGAACGTCATCTGTGAGATAAGTATTCTCGTCTATAGACTGATAAATATTTTTACATGAGATGTTACGACAATTTATCTTGTTCATTATTTTTTGGAAAGGTATTTTCTAGTGTAGACATTGACATAGTATATTTTTATCTTGGATTTTCTATGTCTATATCAATGATATTTTCTTATATATAATCGTTCAAAGATGCACACATGCTCCTAACACGGTTAAATGTGCCTTTCGGAATGATTTTTATCATCTTAAAACCTTTTTTTACGTTGGGCGGTTTTTGACCTATTTGTTGTACGGTAAATAATGTTGTTTCGGGTCAGGCCGCCCTTTCCGGGGGCATCTTTAAATATCACCCATTGCCTTCATTCTTATAATTATTGATATTCACACACAATCCTTTGCAAAATACCAAAATAATGTTCAATTTCTTTATATTTGTTTTCTGTTGATGTGTTTATATATATAGGAGGTCTTGTTATACGCAGGTTTTTATTTTTGACCGGTTGAATTGTTACAAACTGTTAATAATATAGGTGCTTTAAAAAGGATTGATTAGAAATATTTATGTTAAGTTCATACAAAATATTCAAGTCATAATGATACATAGATATATACAATATCATTATGCTTTGCTAAATGATAATCATTATTATAAAGACATTTTAAAGTATTGCGATTGGCTTAAAAATCACATTACATATTATTTTCTGTGCTCAGTTCAATGTTGGTTGTGGAAATAATATATATATATATATATATATATATATATATTAATAATTTATTTAGCTATGACTGGCAGCTTTATATTTAAATATAGTATACAGAGGGTTCTAAGAACGTCATGAAGTAAACATCACTAATTTTTGATTGGCAACATTATATATTATGAAAGTATAAAAACAAATAAATTAATGCAACGGTGCGAACGATGTGGCAGCTATAAATAAGTGTCCATATTTTACCAGGACCTTTTGTCATTGCTACGGCAACACTACCTATTTCAATTTTGGTCAAATTGAATATTTGATATCACTAGCTTCTGGTATGATGACATATATCACTGATTCATATATCACTTCACCTTAATAACTACAAACTCGCAAAAATGCAATAGTAGCGGTAATTATTTTGCCATAGTAAGTTGCAAATAATTGCTTCATATAAAGGCGGCTGGCTACACAATTGAAGACCTCAGGCCAACAACGCTATTGGCCACATCTCAGATTTTAAAAAGTTGCAATTTTTAAAGTGATATAATTTGTTAATAACTTATTATAATCTTTATATTTGTTTGTTCTGTGTATATTGGAGTAAGCAATAAACGTGTAAAAATAATTAAAAAGCTCAGATTAAGTTAATGTTTGTGTTTTAATTTGCATTATTCAATAAATTCCGATTGTAGCTAATAGCCTTGTTGCCTCGAGGTTTTTAAATTCGCTTGATCATCATCAAACTCATTTATTATAATTATCCATATTAAATGATAAACGATATTAATTATTTAATGTACAGGATGGTGCTTATATTATAAAATGTACATTTGTTATGACTTATGACGTTAATATAAATTATAGGTTATACTGATAGGTTTTTAGCATGCTTAAAAATATCAATATTTATGTTTACATTGCTTTTTTTTTTTCAATATTTAATTCAAGCTCTTACATTTTAGCAACATTTAATTTTTATTACAATATTGAATTTAATTCATTTATTTCAAGGTAATATTTAATGCTGTAGTAAAGATTAAAAAAGCATTAATACTGATCATCAATTATACAGTAAATAAGCCACGGAAAATAAATATAACATTGCGGTAATTTTAATATCAATATAAAAAAGACATATCAAACAAAAATCTATTATAAAAGTGAAATCTATTTTTAGTTCTAATAAGTGGCATTTTATTAGGAAAAAAATCTTTCAGAAGTAATATGAAAAATACAGAGGCATTTAAAAGACATGAATTTAAAATAGACATTAAAACATGATTGAAGTTATGTACTATTTTGGTGTAAAGATTATAGCTTTATTTCAACAAACACCAGAACAGGTTCCGAACCAGTTCAAAAAAAGAGTTTTCTGTTCCAATAGAACTTTGACTAATTTCCAACTAAAAGTCAGTTGTTCCAATACACCCACCGACTATTCAGGACCATTCAAACTGTTTCCTATGAGAAGGTACCGAAAGTACGGATTTTTATTGTGAGGAATCGGAACTTGTTTCGTACTGATTTGATTGCTTGCAGAGATGAACGAAATAATTTATAACTTATCTAAAATCATTTTGTAAAATAGAAGTAGGATCAATGCTTAAATTATTCCGTGCATTTTACAAATTGAAGTTAAATATTGTGACTTCAAGTTTGTACATTATCTAGTAATATAATATTGTTGAGATTTTTATGCATTAGATGATTTACTTCATGATAGAGCCAAGAACTAGAAAATATCTATATCGTATGAAAACAAAATAATCCATAGGTGGTCCATGTCAATTTAAAAATGATATTAAAATAAGCTGCCTTTGAATATTTTGTATGGAATTAATTACTAGGACTCAATTAAAAAAGTGCTGTTAGGTGAACTTAAAATATTTGAAGACATTACAGTTTTCTGTAAACAATTCGTCTTAATATAATTTCCAATGAACTAACAGCACAATCATTTATCACATTCAATTAATTGTTGATGCAAATACCACAATTTATCTACAATTATTATTAATCATGATATTTTTTGTATCATTTAATTGTTTTATTATATAATTGTTTTTACGTTATCATTATTATTATTGTTTCTCTTTATTATTAATTATTTTCTTTCCATTTATTATTACTTAGTGAAAAGAAAAATTTTCTTTATGTTTTAGCGGTAGTTCTGTATTTAAAATAAAGTAAGAGGTAGTAGTCGAAAACATATATTAAATTTAACTGTATTCAGTAGCGCGCTGGTTGTTATAAACAAAACTTTTTGGTAGTAGACGGATTTAGGATGTGCTACTGAAAAAAAAAATTATGAAAAATTAAGCTCAAAAAAATTGTATAATCCAAATAGTCGTTAGTTTAAGTTGATGGCTTTAATTTTGACTTTAATTTTTGTAGAATTTTAATTTTTAAAAATACATTCTTTGATTAAATTATTTTCAATATTCCAATCTGATAAGTGCCTGCTTTCTTTCTTTAGGTATGCTTCCGTTTTGGTAAGTATGGGTGTGGAAGTTGTAGGAATTGTAACGGAATCCTTTGTGGCATTGTAAGATTTTTTGTGTGTCATAATAATCCTCATCGTAGAATTTATTTGTTGTTTTTGTTGGGTCGGGCATTTTAAGTCGTCTTGTTGACAATGGTGGCACTTTTTTAACGGAAAGCTAAAACAAAAAAATTAAATTATTGAAATTTAATTTTGGTGGATCTTTGAGAGAGTGTTTATGCACTCAAGTTATTTTTGAAGTGAAACTTTTATAGCGAAGCAGAAAGCCCGTTAACATTTGATTTTTGGGGACTCGGACAGTATGCCAATTTAACGCGACACTGTCCGAGTATCGACGTGTGCGGTATACCACCATTATGCATTAGTGAGTATGTCTGCATAATTAAGAGGGGAAATAAAAATTAATAGATGACGCTTTTGAGATGCTGAAATGGGAAAAACAAACTGTTTTTGTCAAAGTGCTTTAAAATAATCTTATTTTTCTTTTTTGTTTACATTTATGTATTTTTCAGATTATGTTTTTTCATATGACGTTGATCGCGTGGGTTTTGTTTCTCAACAGGTACAAAATGTAACACCAGAGGTCAGCCACTTTCTTGATTTTCTCCTAGAGAGATAGAATTACGATTTTATAAAGGATTATTCAAATTGAATTAAAATCTTTTGATTTTGTATATTGTACAAATGTTCAAAACAATTTTTTGAAATTTATTGAACAATTTCAGGTTTTTAAAATATTTTGTACAATACTAGGTTGCGCAAAATAATGGACATATTTAGATATTTGATTAATATCTTTCAAAACTTCGATTTTATACAGGCTTGTTCTAAATATTAGACCTACTTAGATATTTGATAGAGGGTTGTTCAAAATAATGAATATATATGGATATATATATATATATATATATATATATATATATATATATTATTTGATGAATATCTTCCACTGTGGCTCAGAATTTTGCTACAAAAAGTATCGATTTTATATATTAGAGTTTAAAATAATTCACATTCTAAAATATTTCGCTCAAGCTTCTTCAAAATAAATTAGATATTTGCATGCAATTGCAATTGCGTTGTTCTGTGGGCCAGTTTTTATTACTTAACTTCAATAGTGTGCTGATACAGGTAAGAGGAACGGCCCCCTAATGTTTTTTCCNATTAGATTAACAAGATTGTATACTCCTCTCTTGTATTGGTGTAACTTATATTCTTTGTGCTCCGTTCATTATTATTAGCAGCCACTTTTGTCCTTTTCCATTGGTAATTGGTCAGTTTAGGTTCCAGTTGATCTTCACACACTTTCCCGATTCTAATTCTTTTAGGTTCTGTTATTTCTTCAATTGATATCACTCTAAGAAACCCAAGAATTTAGTTAAATTTATACGTGAAGTAATTTACCCGCGATCGGAGAAAAAATGCTGAAGGTAGAAATGTATTTAAGTATCTTTGTAGTGAAATTATACAGAATTGGAAAAGAAATATGAGTAAAGAAGAAGATTGGGAATACGGGATTGAGAACAGATTGTTTATTTAAGTACGTAATCGAAGGCACTGTAGATGCAAAACCGAAAAAGGGAAGAAGATGCAAGATAACCGATGTTTGATGAAAATTAAATAGACCAAGAACAAGAATTACGCTGTATCTGCGAAATTCAGAACACCAATGATTGTGAATTTGCTCATACGTTTATAATATTTGTCATATTTGTTTTCATTTTGCTTTTAGTTTATTGCTCCCATAAGCTCTTTTTTCAACTTGTTTTTTAATGTTCTTACAATATTCCAGAATTACCGTTTCTGAATTCCTTTCCGTTGTTCAGTTCATTATGTTATTTGCATTGCTTCTCTCGTTTCTTTGTCTTTGGTGCCACTCTATACTTTTTTCTTGTTCTCTTTTCAATAATTGTGTTGACGCCTTCATTCCAACATTTAGTGCTTCTATTCTGTTTACATTTTGCAATGTCACATGGGCAGCTCCCCTTCAGACCTGGCGGTCCTATTGTCCACAACTGACATCTTACACTTTTCGCAATTTTCTCTTTCCGATGAAGTAGTTTTAACCAAGCGGCATGTTGTATGTTTCCAGTTCTCACAACATATGCTGCGGAGTCTTTGCGTCTTCCATCCATTGCATAGAGGACCTTGTTCTATAAAACTGCTTGTGAAGATGACAGTATCCAGTACAGTTTTAAGTACTTTGTGCTGGTTGAATAATAATCTTGTGTGATTTATCCCTTGACAACTTTTCCGCAAGTTGTTGTGTTCCGTTTATTATTTCTTTTCCGATCTCATGTGGAATCTAAAAATTAGGATCTGATTCAATAAATGTCTGTGAAATCCAAAACAAGTTTGATTTTTATTACTAGCAATCGTATAGTCTAAATTGCTGCTTAACTGTCAAACATGATGGTAATTGGTCTGTTGGATTGAACTTTCAATTTTATCATGTTCCTGGTACACTACTCAAATTCAGCCATTTCCGATTGGAAAACAAACGCCATCCTTGGCATATTTGCTCAGTTGTAATTAATCATCTTCCTCCTATGTTTGCCTTCATATATTATAGCTTTGGCGCCATTTTTGTTTTTGCCCCTAACTGTGTATGATCTTTTCCTGTCATTTAGAGGAATATTTTGGCTTTTGACACTTATCTTGCGATGGTATTACTACATCAAAGGATTTTTGAATGCGGTAGCTTTTCGTGAACACGTTTGTCATACTCGGTCTGTCAGTCCCAATATTATAAACGTGTTCGTTTTTCTGTACGCCACCTGGCTCGGCTCGACTGTCACGATTAGGTGAAGTGGTAGTAGTACGAGCAGTACGTACTTCCAAGGCTACAGAGGGCATTGTGTCATTGCACCAGTTTTAATCTTTATCCTCTGTACTTTGCCTACCTTGATAGTTGTAGTCTTGATTGGTCTAATTCTTGCAGTATACAGCCATTTAGTCATATTTGGTGTTAGTTTTTAAGTGCGTCCGACCTTTAAATGTGCGTTTACAACAAGCAAATAAAAGTCGCCCAAATAAAAAATTGAAAATTACGAATATGTCGTTATTATACTGTTGTTCTGCACCGAGCAGGTTTATAACGTGGAAAATAATGGCAGTAAACCACAAGAAAATAGTTGTTCCTCAGTAGAATTTTGATAAATCCACGGGAATTGTTTTGGTTTCTACAATTTTAAGAAATCCTTTTTCAGAAAAATTATACGTATATAATATTGAAAACTTTTTTATATAAAAGCCAATACTGCCGCAGACTGGGTCGAAAGAGGACAGAAATGGCCCGAAAATCGACCCAGAAGAATAATCAACAAACAGCTGTTGTGAAATTCCATTCCAATTTAAAGGTAATTTTGCAAATACTTGTTTCAAATTTAAAAAAATTAATAAAATACCACCTGTGTGGCCAATGGCGAATGATTGCGAGAATTATATATTTATTATTATTATATAAACGTCGGGAGTTAATAAAACATTTCGAGGTTGATGGCCAGTTGGGCAAAACTTGACAAACACCACTATAATTAGATTAAATATTTACATGTTTCATTATATACGGGTATGGTGGAATGTAGCTAGCATGCATGGTACTTTTATAATCAGCAACACAAAATTGGGGGACTGTAGAACTCGATTCTTCAATACACCCCGTAATACTGAAATAATATAGATTAAACCGATATATTAACAACGATGAATGTGTTTACTCTTTATAACTGAAATAATTCATAATATGTTTGAAACCGCTTTTATTGTCGTAATTCTTTTTTAGCGTGTTTTGACGTAACATTTCACTAGTTGTTGTTGTGTAACAGTTACATGCTGCTTCATCACCTAAACGATCATAATGTGATTGTAACAATTTTTTTGGATTAAATGGATGATCGTATGGTAAAGAAGCTGCATGATCAATCCAATTAGAAACTTTTACTCTTGGGTCATATCTATTTTCTGTATACAATATTTTCTTCCTCGATTCGCGTGTTTCTTTTAATGAGTATCTTGTAGGTTCAAACTAAACACAAACATGATTGTTACATTTAATTAACAACTAAGTAATTGTTAATACCTTAAACGGTACTTCGCAATTTTCAATTTGTTTCACAAACTTTCGTGCTGAAGGCATATTTATTTTCAATGAGCCAATGGGTATGTTAAAACGTCACTTTGACATGTTATTTGTAAATGAAATTAGTAATTGATTGCTGTTGAGATGGTTAGCCAATCAAATTCCATTTCGTGGTAAAATTTGGAAATTTTTATTTATACTGCTCAAAAAAACTTAGAAGCAATACATACATTTTAAATTAAAACCACATCAATACAACAAGTATAAGAAGACACTAACTTAACTACTTAATACTAGGACTTGCTTATAGAAGAAGGTCGTAAGGTAACATTCAGGATGGCTGCTAGTTGAAGCATCTCACACAGTGACTAGAAAACAACAAAAATAAACAAAATAGTAATAATAAAGCAAACAAAAACAACAAAAATGAATGAAAATTAATCAAAATAAACACAAAAAACGAAATAGACAATTTCTTATATCCGAAAATTCTATAAATTTAAAACCATTTAATTATTTTGAAAAAGTTAATTCCATTTTCGTCTGATTAAGTTTTTGGGTTATATACAGTGAACTCGAGCTTGGTCCACGTGAAACACAGATAGCGCAACGTCAGTTCTGTCGGTGTTATAAATCGAACATATTTTTATACATTTCCTGTCAATTTTTCAGTTGTCGAAATTACAACACAAACAGTGACAGATATAAAGAATAATGGAGGGAAATACAGTTTAACGTCAACAATAATACTTATATAAGATTTTCAAACATTTATGTACTAATATCAAAAATTATTTGTCAAATGTTGTTATTAATTATTTATACAAAAAGTTATAAAATTTTATTACTTCTATAGAGTAGTTATTTAAAAGGTTTTTTTTTAATTTTTCAATACTATTTACAAGTAAATTGCTATTGTCTTGGTATTTCTAAAATGCTGAGATATTACAATAATAAGGATAAACAAATAATAAGATTTAGAATTATCAAATTCATAAATAATTTCCATGCACCGGTTCGCATCCAAAAACTGGAAAACGATGAGTTTCACTTAATAGAAATATGCGACGTAATGGTTATTAAGGGCTTATTTTATTAAAACCCGTGCCGTGCCTTCTTTAATGTGTAAAATTAAATATTTTTAATCGACCTGTATATTATAAATACAAAAAACTAAATACAAAATAGATATGAAACATAAACGTTGGCAGCAATGTTTTTAAAACGCTCCTGCGTGTTTGTCGCCTTTGCTCCTACCACGTCTGCCACCATAACAATCAACGTTCAATAAGCAATAAGCGGCCATCTTGATCAATCAATATTCCCATTTGAGTTTCATCCTGAATCCCACAATTCCTGTAACAAAATATCAATTTTCTTTGATAATAATTTCGAATTTTGGTGTATTAAGGTAGCCAGAATACAGGTGAGCAGTTTACTCGTGCAATTCTGTACGAACATTGTGAGTGTTCCAAGTGGCGTTGTACCTAGACGGCCAGTTACGTGACGACTTGTTTGGTTGTTTTTAGAGGAAATGGCGGAGGATTTCGATGTCGAGGCGATGTTAGAGGCCCCCTTCAAGAAAGACGTAAGTTTTTGTCGCAGGCTAAATGCATTCAACTGATTTCCATTTGAAAATGACAAAAATAATTATTTGTTCCGTTGACATTGGAGGTGATTGGGGCTGGGCATTGTATAGAAATTAATTACAATTATAACACAGAAATTTCAAATTTGCATAATTTGAAAGCGTTTATTATATAGCCAAATTTGGCAATGCTTGTCTTTGTAGCTTACATAATCTGATTTCATTGTAATTGAATTTTAACTATGCATCTTTTTCTTAGGTAAAATTTTTGTATGCCTATTAAAATTTTAGTATTTTAATTATAAATAAGATTGATAGGTTTGGAATGATAATTATGGTAGCTTTTATTACCAATTATAGCCTCACTATAATTATAAAAACCTTCAACAAGCCATTGTATAATTTTAATGTTGCAAAATATTAGTTAATATTGGACAATTTTCCTCTTCAATATTTATTGTATTTTTTCATTAAGTGTTGTTAAGTTATAAAAATAATTGTAATTTTTAAATAGTTTACATGCCCAGTTTTTCCAATTACCTATCGGTTTGTAAAACATAATTATTGTAATGGATTGCTGTTTTTTTATATCACTTCCTAATTTTAATTTTAGACATATGAGGTTATAATCAGTCTAACGCCACCGTCTCGTGTTGAATACAGGTACTGATATCATTTAGTTTTTAAGTAATCAGCTAATAATTTAGTACTTAAGGTAAAAAATATCCTTGAGATTATTCTGAATGCAAATTTTTATACATTCTTTTATTTTATCTTCACATATTCATTTTATATATATATATATAAATATATTAAAAAAAATTCATATTTTATTTTGATTTATTTTAAATTATTTTTATATGATAATTGTGTGACATAAATAGCTGATCGGTGCATTTCTCGCCTAGGGTTGCTGAGGACACAGATATGATCCCAACTGGTTTCAACACATCCATCGACAATCTGAGATAAAGGCTCGCTTAAGTCATTAAAATAAAAGCGAGAGAGGTGGAAAATGTAATTCATAGTAATTTTCAAATTAATTTTGATTTTGTTTTACCTTTTTATAATTTAAATTTATTTGTAATCTGACCAATTTTATTTCATACTTGTCAACAGGATGATATCTCAAAACTTACTACGGTGCGTAAGGCATTAATTACAATTGTTTTGCATTTAATTCATTTGAATATAAAAAAATAGAATAGGTAATTAATTATTGATGAAATTGAGATTCTAATTTAATTAATTCAAATGCATGCATAATTGATACGAATTAATATGAAATTCAATTGTTTTTATTTTACTAAAAAAGTCAGATTAATTTAAATTTATTTTGTTTATTTTGGCTATAAAGAATTGTAAAGCACATATAGCGTCTGGTCTTATAGCGTGTATTTTTTCAGAAGTATTCTGGATCAAGTTTTCCCAGCACGTTCCTTTGTTAGTCTGGACGACTGGTAAGTCTAGTCAAGACTAGACGTCGCGCGTAATCCATACAGCAATCACCGACCACAGTCAATATAATTAGTTTTTAATAAAAATATCTATTTTTATTACAATTGTCACTCGATCCTTACTTGTTGCAACTCGAAGTGGTTACAATACGCAAGGGTAGTTTTTTATATCTGCTTGTTTGTTTGTGTCAGATGGTTAATTCCATCTCGACATTGGTTGTTAGGTGAAACTGTTTAGATTCATTTATTAATGCCGTTTGTTTTCGCACCTGCGCCGCCCCCTTCACTTTGATGTTGCTGTTCGTAGGATGATTACAACGGGAGGCATAAGGAAAATGGAGACTCTCACAAACACCGTTCTTCAGAGTAAGTTGAATTACTTTATTATATGATTTTGTTTATTTATGATTAATGTTTTGTTATAGCAAATCCAGACGGAGCAGGAGCCGATCCAGGGAGCGTAAAAGAAGCCGCTCAAGGGAACGACGGAGGAGCCGTGAGAAGGAGCGTCGACGCAGTAGAAGCCGAGAACGTAGACGATCCCGTGATAAGAAGCAACGGTCACGATCGCGGGATAGAAAGTCCCGCTCCAAAGAACGTAGATCTAAATCTAGGGAAAGGAGGCGCAGAAGCAGCAGAGATAGGGGAGAAAGAAAAAAATCTAGGACTCCCCCTCCTCGTAAACGCTCAATATCCCCTCCTTCACTCAAGTTACCTTTCCCTAAAAAAGCAAGATCACCTATTGGGCTTGGCTACAATCGATCTGGGTCTCCTGGTGAAGAACTTAGTCCTGAGGAGCGTGACGCCAGGACAGTTTTTGTTATGCAGCTGAGCCAACGCATTAGAAATCGAGATTTGGAAGATTTTTTCAGCTCCGTTGGCAAAGTCCGCGATGTCCGTATGATTACTTGTAATAAAACTAGACGATTTAAGGGCATCGCATACATTGAATTCAAAGACCCTGAAAGTGTAGCACTTGTAAGTTATCAAAACCTATTCATATAATTTAGAATAACAGGGGTCCCACATTATTCAGCCAATATTCCTTAAATCAAATTATAATAATTAACATTTTAACGACGTTTTATATGGTTTCATAACTAAATAGAAGATAAAGTACCTTTAAAGTATTTTAGAAAGAAAACCTTTAAATTAATTTTATATTTTTACTGTGCGTTGTCCTCCGTAGTAACAAAAAAGAGAAAAATGACAAATTAATTAGTTTTGTATAAAAATTTCAAAACAAGTAAAATTGGTAAACAAGTTCGTAATAACCTTGAAAAAAGTTGTAAAATACACGTTTGTCTATTTTAACAAATATTGGCACATTGACTACAAATTGAGTTGTGTAAAATAGCGATATATAGTAAACTTGCTCTTGGTGGACTCTGCCTTGTTACCGGAACAGTATCAATCAATAAAATTTTCTTCTACATCCCAACCGCAAATTCAAATTCTAATAAGTCACACGACAACGAACAGCTTTAATGTATTTTGTGATTTTCGATAACTTATCAAAAAACACATTTCTAAACAAATTTATTTAAAAAGTATTTATTAATTGTGATTGTTTCAATAGATTCTTAAATCAAACAAAACTTTTGAGTAAGCTCGATATACTTTTTTTTACACAGGGACCCCTAAGGAAATAGAATAAATTCAGTTTAGAGTAAGACTAAATTTGATACTTTTTAGGCACTAGGTTTATCTGGTCAGAAATTATTGGGAGTACCAATAATTGTACAACACACTCAAGCTGAAAAAAATAGAATGGGCAATGCTATGCCGAACTTAATGCCAAAGGGAATGACTGGTCCAATGCGATTGTATGTAGGCTCATTACACTTCAATATCACAGAAGAAATGCTCAGAGGAATTTTTGAACCGTTTGGAAAAATAGATAATATTCAATTAATAATGGACCCAGAAACGGGAAGATCTAAAGGATATGGTTTCATAACAGTGAGTAATGTAAATGATTATACATATATATAATACAATCAATACAATCAATTATAAAGGAAAAATTAAAAATAGATTACCAGAGTTATTTTTTAATAAAAGATTATTTAATTTTTTTAAATTAATTTATCTGTGCACAAGTTGTTTGTATATTATCGATAATTTTTTATAAATGATTACCCAATGATGAAAATACGATAGAATGCTTTACTTAAAAATTGAGTATATTTTCATGAATCAAAGAAATATCAAGAAGTTTTAAAATTTAATTTTGAGTAAACTGCTCAAAAGTTTTGAGTATATTTTGTGCAAATCTAATAATAAAATTTAAATAAACATAACCTCGACACTTACAACTGAAGCAATGCAATATGTAGTATTGATTAATTTTTTTTTACAGTTCCATAATTGTGATGATGCAAAGAAAGCATTAGAACAATTGAATGGTTTTGAATTAGCTGGTAGACCAATGAAAGTTGGAAATGTAACAGAACGTTTAGATCTGCAACAACAAGGACCATCACTACTTGATTCTGATGAGTTGGATAGATCGGGTATAGACTTAGGAGCCACAGGCAGACTACAACTTATGTTTAAATTGGCGGAGGGTGCAGGAATGACAATACCTGCACCAGCAGCTAATGCTTTAAGCATGGCAACCGGACAACCTGTTGTACCTCAAGTGCAAACTACAGCAACACCTCCGATAGCTACACAATGTTTTATGTTGAGCAATATGTTTGATCCTTCCAGGTATTTATTAAAACGATTACATATTAATTTTATTATTAATTAATTTTATTTTTAGCGAATCAAACCCTAATTGGGATACAGAAATTAGAGATGATGTGATTGATGAATGCAATAAGCATGGGGGTGTTTTACATGTTTATGTGGACAAAGGTTCACCTCAAGGAAATGTGTATGTAAAATGTCCATCCATTGCCACCGCCGTTGCCTCTGTAAACACGTTACATGGTCGATGGTTTGCAGGTCGAGTTATAACAGCAGCTTATGTTCCTTTAATTAATTATCATTCACTATTTCCGGATGCTATGACTACAACACAATTATTATTACCTACGAGAAAGTAATCACATTTATAATTAAGGTAAATAAGGAGCAATAAATTTACCACAAATAATATATAACAAATGAAGTAGTCTGTTTACATTTATTATAATGAAATTATTATTACTTTTAGATAAAAATTGTATTAACTTAACTATGTTTGTACTAATTGACATTTCGTAAAATTAAAATTGTATATATGAATTGTTTTCAGGTATGGATATATTTTTTATAGGTGTTCAGAAGTAGATTTTTTTGTAAGTTATTATTGACATAAGGATTCAATTTACATCTCTCCTTTAATAAATTTGTCAACTTCTGATTACTGCCAATATATAACTTCAAGAAAAAGATGTGAACAAGATGTGAGAAAATTATTTTTGTAACATAACTTTTAATTGTATACAAAATAAATATTAATTTCCAGGGTGATTACAAAAAATCAATGAGTGAAACATTTTGACGATAGTTTTATAAGCAATCGAGGTTTTATATTCAGCCAAAAAAAATAATTTATGATAGAGTGAGATTTTAACTATTTCATACTTTTCTATAGGTGCCTCAAGCTTTGAGTAATGTTTTTCTTTGACAATTATTAACTTGTACAGATCATATATTTGTGTATAGTATAAAATTTATAGTCAATCATATGATAGCAATTAAGTAACGAAGAATCGGTATCGGAGATAATAAAAAGTGTACTTTTAAATTATTTTTTATTTGCATAAATTGTTTTTCAGATAACTTCATTAAAAAATACATGCCTTAAATGATGTTCTAAGTAGAAATAAAATATGTTTGATATCATATTTGTCAAATTGTGAATTATTAATTGCAACCAATATTATTTATTTCTTATTTTGTCCAGTATAACAATTTGCAAACTTAAGAAAGATTCCCTAACTGCATGGCAAGTTTCTCTGGTATATATCAATATGCAAAGTAATTTGTTTTTGTAAGTCTGTTAATTCTGTTTTCTATTTTAAAAATTGTTTCAGCAGTCTCAAAAATAAAATTCAAATTAGCTTCGTTTTAGCCTTATGTAAGTTTTAGAAATACTTTGTTAACAATGGATTCAGGTAAGTAATTAATTTGATTCAAATTTGTGAGTGCATGTTTCTTGAC
>JARJEC010117591.1:0-11135 GCA_030264575.1 Tachinus sp. AB-2021
AGAATCGAATAGAGATATTTTATGATAAAGTACAAAGCTTTAAAAAATTTATTGGACATAGTTGGTATGACCAGCATATTTACTAAAATGCTATGCCATGCTCATGCATTCTGACAATTCGTTCATTTTCAAAAATAGTGCAATTGTCTTCCCATTGTCGCGGCATTTTTAAGATACTAATTAATTATTAGTCTTATCTTAAAAATGCTCTAATTGAGCAAACAAAAACTGCAAACTAATGTGATAAGTTAAAGAAAAATAAAGTTTCAAAAGTTGTCTTCTTGGGAAATTGCGCCTTAGGCGTATGTCATGTAGATGTGACTGTGACAGTGTGAACGTGCGTACGGTACACTAAGCTCGTACAATCCATATAGAGAAGACACATGAGGTTTGCGTTAAACAGAAAAATATAAACGACTTAAGGCGTGAGAGCCGCGTGGCTTAACGTACTTAAAAACCATGACACTAAAGTCAATTTTGCTCTATAACTTTATACATAACCAAACTAAAATTAAATTTTGAAGCAGCCAAAGGTCAATACCTATCAGTAATTTCTTGTTAATATTAATAAAAATATATTAAAATTAAAAATACTATGTAGGTTACCTGCACATTCTCTCCATACTTGGCGAAAGTATGGACAAATGAATTTTTCAAATGTGACATGAAAGCAACAGGTGCTAAAGCAGTCATTAATATAATTTTACTGTTATATTCTGGTCTTTCTGATAACATTGCAAAAAACTGGGTTGTTCCTTGAGAATGACCAATATAAAATAACTGTTCAGCTCCATTTACTTCCAGAATATAATCTATCATAGCAGTTATATCATATACACCAAGCTCATGGAAACTAAAACAAAAAACAATAATAACATAGTATTTTTTACTGATCCAGTTACGCTATCCGGCGGATGCGGCCAATACTTAATAGATTTCGTTTAGACCGGATATTGATTACAATCCAATCGAATCTGGCCAGATTAAATCTGTTTAAATAAAGGAATAATAAAAAATATAATAATAACAAGTTATATTTATTAATAAAATATAAGCAATACACAAAAATCTAAAACAAAAAACATAAGAATAAATTATACAAATAATGAATTTTTTAAAATAATAATTATAATAATTAGTTAATAATGTTTATTTAAATTGACGTTGTAGTAGTCGCGCTAAATTTGGAAACATTAGTTGGTCGCGCTGGTGTGACAAACCGGAGATAAACAACAGATTTTTAAAAATAAATATTTTTATATTTTTAAATAAATAAAAATAAAAGTTGTTTTACGTTCCTTATCTTTATAATTGATTTATGCTATTTATAATTTTATTTAAATTTTTTGCTCCATGCGGTAAGAAAAAGGGATTAATACACGGGTCATCGTTTAGATCTATTATTTAAAATTTGGTTTAGCTGATTTGTAGGTTTGTACGTAGATAAGTATGCAGAATTGGGTTTATTATGTTTAATTTCTTTCAAAGGACTTGTGAAATAATTTGTTTAATTTATATCTTATCTATTGTAAACATTTCGGACATTACTCATTGTTCTCCTTTAGTACAAAGATAAACTTAATAACCGTACTGAAAAAAGACAATGGGTAATTTCCAAAACATATGCAATTGACAAGATATAAATTTTAAAAAATATTTCAAAAGTCCTATGAAAAAATCGCTATGACTTATCAATACAAGATGATATTAGACATAAAAATCCCAATTCTGCATACTTAGTTGTGAAGACTATGGACATTTGAATCATATTTTGGTTGGTTGCAAGTTATATAAAGTAATAAGAGTGAATATATACAACAACTTAGCTACTGTTTATCAAATTCAATTCCCAATAAATCTTAGCACATACATAATAGCACTGGACCAAGTATTAGTATTTGATATACTAGTAGACTTTATTATAAAATTAAATATAACAATATAATCGCTACTTTATCCTATAACCAGTATCCCCTGTTTACCGTGACCATTCTGTTTCCTTGTAAAAATGCTCTGGCAGATCTCTCGGCGAGAAGATTGATTTGACAATCTTCTCGCCGAGAGATCTGATCAATGTCCTAATAATCACTAAGGTAGCGGCAGAACGGTTATTACCTACGCCAAAAAAAAAAGTCCAAGCAGCAGTGTATTAATCCCTCTTCTTTAGAAATACTTTTGTTATCATACTACAGTCCCGTCAACGAACTAAGATAGTTAAACATTACGCAGTAAGAACGTGCACAGAGAACCGTTTCAACTTGCAAGCATGCTTTAAATGGTACATACTGTCCGTTTCTTTGAATGCTCATGCGCTTGCTTATACGCCCTGTAATATTGTGTAGTGTCGGTCTAATAAGTACCATAACAAGTTCCAAACCGGTTTGAAAAATAGTTTTTGGTTCCAACACAACTCTGACTAATTTCAAACTATAAGTCAGTTGTTTCAACACAATTGCCGACTGTTCGGGAACTTCTTCGGGACTAGTCAGATCAGTCCCTGTTTGTAAGCAACTACCAAAAGTTCGCATTTTTATTGCGAGTGGGATCGGATTTTGTTTCGTACTGTTTCGATAACTTGCGGACCCAAAATAATTCAGAACTTATTCATAACTTATACAGGATCAGCTAGTAAAATGCAAACAGGAACAACGCTTGTCATTGCCAAAGCAAAATGTTCAACCCCATAAACGTTGTTTAGCTTTGCAATATTGCCTATTGAGCAAAACGTCTAAAATTTCAACAACCAGCAGCCGACCGACTGATTTTGACTTTATGATTTTATTGCTCTGCGCCTTGCCTGGCTCAGATATAACAAAATCACTATTAACCTGGACTGTGAAACAGGTTCGCGATTACTAGAAGATAAAATGTAAAATAACATTTTTTTCGAGAAATGTTTATTCTGTTTCCACCAAACAAATTGATTGGATTTCCAAATATTAACAGTTTTCACAATTTTTCTTTACAAATTCGTCATTGGGTTATGTACTCGGCTAGCACGGTTGACACTTTTTAAAACTAGCACATACATTTTTCTCAATACTTATGCGAGTGTATTTATTATGTAAAAGTAAATGTTGAGTGAGACAAATGTTGATGCGTTAGATCATCAATGGAAATAGCAGCCGACCTAAAATGCGTAAAGGAATAAAATCACGTGGGAGTTAGAACCAGACCCCCACGTGATCTTGTTCCTTTGCGAATTTTAGGCCAGTCTGATAATTCAAATTGAAATTACAAAATGTATTAACAGACTAATTTTTTTATAGTTTATTAAAAGTTCTTCTGAAATTTTGGAAAATCCACCTGGTGCGTTACGAAATAAGGGCAATTTTTTATATCTCGATTGCTGTTGGGAGGATTTTCATTTTCCTTCTTTTTAATGTACCGAAAAATATATTAAATAACTTTTGTATAAAACTTTTTTTATAAAAAAAAGCGCTAATATTTGCAAATATTTTGTAAAATATAATAAATGTAGAAAATAATACAAAATTGCAAAATGCCAAGAAATGTTGAGAAAATTTTACAAAAACCTAAAAAAAATTGAATAAAGTTTTACAAAATGTATATAAAGTGTTTAATATAACAAATAGCATTAAATGTTTTATGTAAATTTACCGTCAACTTAGTTAGATCTCTTGTAAGTAGACATACAGTATAGAGTATACAGTATATCTTTCTCGTGTTCATTTCTATCGTTGCAAAAGTTCCCTTAATAAGCCAATCTATCATATAATGTGTTTTAAAATATTCAGAAAAATTACAAAACTACTAAAAATATGAAAAATGTGTAAAATGTTAAAAAATGAACAATCTTAAAAAATACATTAAATTTCAGAACTTCTAACCGCAATCTAAGGGCTCCGAATATTTTTTCTAATTTTTTATAACTAAAAATTGCTTACTATATACATGTCCTTTACTCAAATACTAATTTAAAAAAATAATAAATATGTATAAACTAAGTTTACCTAAAATCCCAAAATTCTTTCGGATCAAAATCTGGATCCAAAATAACATGTTTTCTGCCCCACATATTATTCCTATTGTTTCCAAGCCAAACATCTAAACCCATTTCGGCTAGAGCATATGCAAGGCTTTTGCCAGGCCCTGCAATAACCCAATCAATAGAACTGCAGGCTAATCCGTGTTGAATAAGAACTGGAACTTTTGTCTTATTTTTAATATTATTAATTCCATGAGGTATGCGATGCAGCTCGAGTAAATATCCGTCTGCGGTTTCAATATTTACATGCCGTTCGATTGGATAACCATGTTCTATGATCATATCGACCTTAAAATTATATATTTACGTTAATTTAGTTTCGTTCGATTCCATTTTTTTATCAAAAGAGTTTATGAAAAAAATAATTTGAAAAATTTTAAAATTTTAATTAAATTTCTACAAAACTAACTGGTTCACATAACTGATAATATAATAATATTTGTTAATTTTATTGTTTTCGGTCTTAAATTGCATTCTTTAGTGTTTCACCACATATTAATATACAATAAAAAATACATAAATAAAAAACAATTCTTCTACAAAATTATATAATAATATTCATTTATTTTATTGCTTTCGGTTCTTAAATTGGTCTTAAATCCTATAGTGTTTCACTGCATATTAATATACAATAAAAAATAAATATAAAACAATTCTTCTAGAAAATAATACAAATTATTTTACAGTTGTCCAGTTTCTTGTTTTCCTTTTTATGGCAGTTTTCATCCATTCTATGCCTCTTCCATCCCCGTTCAACACTTTGTTTTCCTTTTTATCCATTCGTTGCTTGCTCAATTGTTTCATTAACACAGACATATTTTCTTCACTTCATCCAACCAAAATTTTGACACATTTTCTTCATTACCACATCTGAATCTAGCTATAATTTTTTTGTCATGTTTACTAAATCTTTTAATTCCAATGTATAGGGTGGCCAAAGTTGGACGTTAGTATAGGCTATCTATAGGAAACTAAAAATGCTAGATGAGTTCTGATAAGGATGTCTTGATCTAATTTTGCGAGATAAGTTTAATCGTAGTTAAAGGATTTTTCTATAATTTGTAGTTTCCATTTTTTGAAATCAGCCGTTTTCTATTATGGCCTCTATTTAGTTTATTTCTTAAGTTATGGATACAGGACTAACATAACTTATGAGCACTTTTTACGTAGAATCCAGTGGCGCAGTCAATTTTGATTTTTAATTTTTATCAACTTTTTTTTTCAAAGGAAACTACGACCCTGTACATTGAGAAATCCCTTTCTATTATATTTGTGTATTTTTCATTGTACCTAAACTTATTTGTTCGCGTTCTTCTTTCTTGTATTTGAACATCAGAATCTCCTTCCGTTATTTCACACCATGCCGCTTTTCCATTTTCTCTACTTCTATACTAGCATATCCATTTCTATTGTAATATTTTTTTTATGTTTAGTAACAATTTTTCAATTTTTACTTTCATTTTCTCCTTCGGAAATTTTTGTGAGATTTTGTATTCATCTCTCCCCCCCCCCACTCTTTCTCTCTTCCTCTTTCTCTTAGTACAATATATGCTGGCGTTTTTTCTTTTAATCCTAGCATATCCAGTACTTTGCTTGAATCGAGTCCAGTTTTTGTTTTTCCTTCCAACCCCAAACTTACGATCCATACAACATTCATTATGCTTCTTACTAAACTGTCAAATATCATACTTTTAATTTTTATACTTTCAAACTTTTATTTATTCCCCATACTTGACCCACTACCACATTTGCTTTTTCATAAGATATCATTCATAACATAATATTTTCTACCTAAAAAATAAACAAAAATTGACCTTCCTGTTTCCAGTTTTCTACTTTCTTTCTAAATCCTCCTTTTCTAAATATCATGTTGCTCAGATTAACTTCCAAACCTTTCTTCTTGAAATATTTTTCTAAGCCTCCAATTATTTCTTTCATTTATTTTGTTCCCTTTGCAAGCACTATCCTATCATCGCCATATGATAATGAATACATCTTTTCTCTTCCCACTATGGATGGTAGTGGGAAGAGAAAAGATATGATCATTAGCATATTTATACAAGTCTTAAATGCTCATCAATATCTGAAATATACGCTGCAAACAAAATGGTACTCGATGAACAATCTTGTCTCATTCTTCTCGTTGTCCTTTCTTTCAATCTTTGTTCCATTTACGCATATAAATCATCAAAAATAATTAACATATTTATGTCTTAATCATCTATTTTTTATTTTTAACAATCTGCAAATCTAATAACGTTTAATTCAAAAATTCACATTTTGTCGGAATAAATTTGCAAAAACAAAACCATTTTACATATCACTTTTAAGATAACAATAACCATTCAAAGAAACTACAAAAAGTAAAGTAGAGCAAACAATGAACATTTCATATTAAAAATGTAGTTTACTTTGGAATAATAAACAATGTTGATAGTTCATCATAATTTTTTAAGTTTCTAACGTTGCCTTTTATTACTATAATGTGGAAGCAACGTATTACTAGATTACGATTTCCGCTTAGACAATCTATTTGAAGCTAAAGACCAAATGGGGTTTTAAAAACCGTATAAAAGTTCAATAGGTCGATCCTAAATTTAGCCTGGATTGCTAAATTTCCCAAAAACAAAAAGAATTTCATGTTGAATGAGCGTCATCGAAATAAATAACCAAAGACTCATTTCAACCTGGGATGGTCCAATTACCGATATCCTTGTCAAGCCTCCGAAGATAATCCGATAAGTCAGTGGTGTACCGCACGATGATGAAGTCACCGGGTGTAACCCCATCTATTAAGTGAATTCAACATAGTAAGTGTGCTAAAAAAAATATTTAGAACCAGATCATATTAGTATTTTTTAATGTTTTTTATTGTATTAAAAACAACTGGCGCCATAAAAAGTCTCTGTATACTTCTTTAAGGTATCAGCATAACATTAAACACCGACCCATCCCTGGAAATCTAGCCGAAGCAAGAACAAAGTTACAAGTTTAACACCAGTATATCAAAATAAAACATCTAACTAAATGAGGCAGTACTTAATTGTGTTGTTTCTATCGAGAATAAAACCAGCCTTTCTGTCATCCATAGTGTGTAAAATCGACACTTAGAAAGCGGATGCATTACACAAGGTTCTAAAAGGAAAACAACCCAAATTCAGGACCGGTTTTTAGTTGGATCAGACTTATTTGTTCTAAGCGTGGAGATATTTGACTAGATACTTAAGAATAGACCCAACCTAAGGCTAAAAAGACCTGTTTAAAAACCTGTTTTAACGCTGAACTACATACGGTGTCGTTTATATTTGGTTTGTAAATATGTTGTATAGCAACTTCGAAAGTGAAAACCAGTACTTTTCACGGATGAGAAACAATTTTGTTTAACCGGTAATGGTGTATAGCAGTAGTGGCCGCCAAATAGTGGTTCACAAGCCTCATGCGGCTCTTTAAGTGGGTTTGGCACTCGCGTAGTTTGAACAACAACAAAAATTGTGGCTTTTGCGTTTGGACAACAAAAAAAGTGATGCATATTCCATGACTTTTCTTTTCAAAATATGAAAAAACAACAATGGACAAAAAAAATCATCAACAATAAATGTGGCTGCCAAGATTATCAGGTGCATAACTTTGGCTTTTGCTGTAAAAAGTCTGGTCACTCTTTGTGTACGCACAAACGCCATTCTGCGCAAACCATATAAAAAGTTGAAAAATATGGTTGTGTATCTGTGATAGTTTAGAGCAGGGTTGTCCAACCCGCGGCAAGTATTAATGTGGCCCACAAGCAATGCGTTTTAAATACTTTTTAGTACAATTGTTATGTTTTTTTGAAAAATAAAAGCATTGTACTAGTTTTTCGCACTAATTTTTTTATATGTGTAAATAAATATTTACGTCTAAGTAAAAAGTATTCAAATGCAGTGTGCTTTACTATCCAAAATTTTGGTTGCTGCAGCCCCCAAACACGTTCTATTACTGAAATGTGGCACCGGACATCAAAAAGGTTGGACAACCCTGGTTTAGAGCAAAGTTTGCCTCAATAAAAGAACAGAACTGATGATAGTTACAGAAAGATTAAATGCGAAACGATACATCTATCTGGTCTTAAAGAATCATGTTATAGCAGCCGCTTATGGTGTAGCCCAAAATTTTGTGTTTATGCACAATATGGATATCACCTTAAGCACCACAATATTTAAATTATATATAGGTCTTCCTAAGTTTTAATCTAAATTCCAATGACCAATTTTGAGATTTGTTAGATAAACTTGTTCAGAGGCGCCCAAATCTACCTCAGACCCTCCAGGTGTTAACAAATGCCTTAATCCAAGAGTGAGAAAATATACCACAAGAAGACATCCGTCGGTTTATACAAAACACACCTTGAAGATGTCAAGAGTAATTTGTACTAATGAAAGACACGTACATTATTTATTACCTAACAACTTTACGTTATACAAGCAGCATATTTGTTTTCTCCTCTTTGTTTTCTCTAGTTTTTGAATTGATATTGTTATAAGCAATATATAAAATTTATTCTTTTTGCAAATTTTTCTTTTCAAAATATAAATTAAGCGTTACTAGATTTGCATATTGTTCAAAATAAAAAAAATTAAGACCTAAATATGTTTTCCAATGATTATTTTGAATAGCTTATGAACTCCAATATTTCATTAAAACAATGCAAAAATTTTTGAATGGTTTTGAAATTTCTATTATTTAAAACTATATTAATGATAAAATGAAATACATCTTTATAGATAAATGTGTGTGCAATACTAATAAACTATAATATAGTATATAAATTCACAATATTATTCAACTTTAAGCAATAAATAAATGCTTTTGTCAATGTGTATTACTTTATAAACTAGTATTGGAATAATTATTTTCTTGTAAAGGGTGATTTAATCTAACTTTATTTTGCTATTGTAACTCCTGGGACAAAAATGCAGTAGTAATTTGCCTTTCATGGCTCTAGGGCAATAAAATTGGCAAGCAACAAGAAAATGAACAAACAACAATGTAGAAATACACCAATCAAATGTTCCATTGCAGGTTATAAAAGTTATGTAGATCTATCAACTCAATAGCATGTGATGAGTGTGAAGACATTTAACTTGAAAATCCTAACCTTTAATTTAATCTTTGGCTGCATGATTGATAATATGTCACCAGTTCAATTTAATTATAAAGCAATTTTATAAAAAACGTAATCAATCCAAATATTTTGTGTAAATAATAATCATAGCGTCATCATGTAATTTCACTTAAATCAAAATTAATCAATTTATTTACTGGCGTGAAATATATTATAGCGATCAGAAATTGTAAACATTTCTCTGCGCTATAATTTATTTGTATGCCTTTAATACACAAATAACTTAAATTATTATATCGTGAATAACGATAAAAATCTGACCTTAAATTTAAAAATATATAAATAAAAATAGTAACAAATTAATAAAACTTACGTTGGTGGCATATCCAAATAAAATATAAACATGTTAAATACTTAATATTTGAAAAACAAGCTCCAAAATAAGGTTGTTATTTAAATCATAGAAAATGTCATTTACATTAATTAAAAAAAACATACCACATTCAGTCTCCCAGTGCGCAAGCTATTATCTCTGAAAGAACGCGCTACTATTCCATAAGGTAATAATGCACAGGTAGCAAAAAATGCAGCCAATATCATTATGAGGAAATTGATACAGCTCGTTCTATAAATCGTAAATTTAAATATTAAACTGATAAAATTGCATAAAAAATATTTTTGGAGTTTAATTATTGCAACAATCAAATAAAAGTTATTACTGTTAATTATCGATAAGTACTTAAGTATGCATTGTTGCTATAAAAATATGTTTACAATAAGTCTATAAAATTTTATATTTTAAAATGACCATGAAGTTGCCAATATTTTCTTTTATCTTTTGCTTTTCTGTATTTGATTTATTATTTTTTGAGTGTTAATTTGCCATTTATTATAAAACATATTAAACGTGTCATTTATAAAAATGGTAATTTAAATATTTATCTAGAACACAAATTCTGCCTCTTCATTATCATTAATATTAGTTTTTCTTTATAATAAAATGCAAATTAAAAATATAATTTTTCAATAATTATTTTTAATTAAAAGCACATCTGATTAATTAACAATTATATCATATTATATTTAATTTTTATTATTTTTTTATTAATTACTTTTAAATGCCATTGGTAATCAACAAATTTCCTAGTCATCTAACCGTGTATGTAGCGTTAATATTTTAAATTATAAAATTAACGCTAAATAATTGATATAAAAAAAATTACTCGTGACAGAGATTGTATTTTAAATCTAATTATCGATAAATAAAAACATTTAAAATTCTAATCTTTTTGCAAAATCAGTTGTAAATCTCGATCTTATATTTAATCCGATAGCTTTAATGTAATCTTTGAAAGTACAAACTGAATATCCTATTTTTTCAACATATAATATAAAAATAGGCATTGTTTTTAACTTCCGTTAATAACAATACCTGATTATTTACTTACGAATCAATTAAAACAATAAACTTTAGACATTTTGATAAAATATAGAATCAAGATAAATGAATTGCATTGTTGAGGAATTAGTTTTTGTCGATATATAGGTTTACAAAAATTTAAAAGATTATTTACGTTCATCATGATCAAATTGTTAGCTTTCGTTGTATTAGCCTCTGGCGTTTTTTCGAGCCCTGTGCCAAGCACAAAATTGCACCCCGATGCTGGATTAGATGCAGTAAGTTTAATAATTATTTATTGAATTTATTGTTTTGCGTTTATTATATTTTAATTTTATTTTTTATACATTTAAATTATTTTTTTACTAAGTTAAACGTTTAAAAAAATTAAAATTTATAATAGAAAATCAAAATTGTTGGATATAAATACTATAATTTAAAATTAAAAAAGCTAGTTTGAATAAATAATTTTAATAATTAATAAATTATATCTAAAAGAATATATTTTACATTAAACTTCGTTAATTAATTAATAAAAATAAAATAGAAATTTTTATAATAAAAGATACTTTAAGTTATTTAACAAAAACGTTTCCTAACATAAATATTATTAATAAAGTCAGTATGAG
>JARJEC010117595.1:0-14327 GCA_030264575.1 Tachinus sp. AB-2021
AAGTGATTTAGGCCCGATTGCAACAGTGCCAGTTAAAATTTTAAAGTTTGGTTAAAGTCTTAACTGAACGATATTGCATTGCAGCATACTCAAAGTTCGGATTAAATTACTGACCTTACCTAACCTAACCTAGAAAATTACAATAATTGCAGTATTTTAAGTAAGAATTGTGCTTACATTTCAACATCAAATTTTTTTTTCAGAAAGTAAAGATGTCTATTTCTATATAGATTTTAAGTGTGCTCATTAATTCTTAAGCAACTTTCATATGATAATTTAAAATCTTGTATATTTGACGTTATATTATATTATCACCTAAACTTTCTGTGTACAATTAATTTGATTTTACCGCCAAAAGGTTCTGGTAATTTTAAGTATACACCAAAATAGAGACGTGTGACGTCATATTTAACTCCATGTTACTTAACTGACAATTAAATATTGCTGGTTCAATATAAATTCTTTAAAACTAACAAATAAAATTAAGTGGAGGTTAAGTAACTGCCCCATTTCACTGACAGAGGTATAAAACTAGTATTAGACTTACAAAATTATCAATAATTCTTGCCTGTGAATGTGTCTGTTTTCATACTACAATTCAATTGACAGAAGTCAATTTGATTTTTCAGAAATTAATATTTTATTGCTCCACCATTTGCATTAATTTTCTTGGTATCCACAATATATGATTTCGAAAATAGTATGGCTGTGTGGAAATCCACTGTAACTATATGTGCTGTATAAACAAGAGAACATTCATACCATGATATATTTGAGTAAACGCCATGACAATTATTTCAAACTTCATTATTTGTCAGAAAATTAGATGTCATTCATTACCTGCCGGCCAATTAATAAATAATATAAATTAAAGGATCAAATTATGGTAAATTACAGTGAGCAAACTGCGATATGTCATACAGAAATTAAAAAAATTAAACTTCGTAATTTCCCAGGGATAAATGAATAAATTTGACGGAATCAGATGGATAAAAACCTGTTAACACTGAAAAACATGTTTGTAACAGGTTTATGTGAGCTTGACTGTACACCAAATAGAACGGATAGTTAGTTAGGATTTTAGGAATTCGTGAACTGTGATTTATTGTTCTATTTGGACTGATGGCAAATCAACCTATAAAGAGTCGAAATAAAACAATAAATCACAATTCACAAAAGACGAAAAACTTGATTTTCTTAAAAGAGATTCTTTACGGTCGATGTTTAGCTTACAAGTTTATAAAAAATTACAGCAGTATTTAATTTAGTTTAATTTAATGTCTTAGATAGGAAAGTACGACCATGAATTCATAGACCAACATTTTTAACCGTGTGTTCAAAAAAATGGTATTAACTAACTCTAAAAAATTGTTGAGTGACTATTGTGAAGTGAGATTTTGCATTATAACGAATCACAAGAAAGTTATCTACAAATGACAACAAAATCTTAAAACATCCAAGAAAAATACCGACTATGAAGGAATCGTCGGTAACAACAAAGTTTATCTTTGTATGTACCGTTAGATTATTTCCACACGAACCATGCACCACCAGCACCTTCTAAGTAACTAACCTAGAAATGTATCGGAGGAGGATATAAGTCGATATCTTGACCCTACACACTTTCACACCAGAAAATTTGCAATAAAAATTTGGATTTCTCTTTGAATAAAACAAAATATTTTTGTTTTCTTCAGAATTTATGTAATTGGATTCTGAAATTGTGGACCTATAGCAGGTTTGTGACTGATTATATTTTTTTCAGTAAGCTATTGTAAAAGTTTTTTCTCGCTTACGTTTAAATTCTGAAAGTAAGCAATATTTGCTATTTTCGTCAAAATAACAAATAGCTTACAAATAAACTAAAAGTAGTTTTTGTTATATAATCGATTTTAAACAGATAAAAATTACAATTATAAAAAAATTAAAATTGATTTGTATTAATTATTAAAAAAACATGCATTACATAAAAGTTTTCAGTACCAATGACTGTATTTAAATAATCCGATAATTACATGGCTAGCTTAAATTCGAACTTAAAATTTAACTTATTCGTATTTACAATACAAAGATATATAGAAGATCATAAATGTTTATTACGTAAACAGAGTATACTGTATATACGAACTGCGTACATACTTATATTGAAATCTATAATTGAAATATTATACACGTGCTGAATTAATGTATCGTTTATAAACGTAGAATACATTAAATACTCACGTGTACCATAATAGATTAAAAAAATATTTATTTAAATGGTTCAAATGTAAGAAGTAATTAACATTTTAGATTGACAAATACAAGCAGCGAGTTTTAACATACCGAAAATTTAATGGTCAATACATTCAATTATTTATTATGTTTTTCCTAAGGCAAAACCTATTTAAAAAGAATAAAAAACATATAACGTATGATATTTTTATCAGAAATACGTCCACCGGTAACGCTAACAAAAGTAAACAAACAATAACAATTATAAATTTTATTACATGTTCAAATGACGTCCGTAAATTATTAAGCAAGATGGAGATTGATGAAGCCTCGTCAAATTTGTTGCCAAGGAACTCGAAAAATTACTTGTATTTTCTTTATTTTAATAAAAATATAAGTATGTACTTCAAGTTCCAATGTCATGGGTAAATGGCAACTGAACTATAAATCAGGTGCGATAATTGTGATAGAAATATAAATCTAATCAAATATAGTATAAAATAAGAAAAAGTTAACCAATCGCAAAACAGTAGCTTTTGCAACTATATTATATTTGTCCATCAATAAAAAATAATAGATCTTATTTTAGCCATAATAACTAACAATAGACGAAATAACACTTTAATTTATCATTTATTATCATTAGAATGTGGTTATTATTTATATAATATCCCCCAAAATGTATACTAATAAATTTTTTTAATTGAATCGGAATTTTAAGAATTTTAGCTCGGGGCTCAAACAATTTGGTTGTTTAATAATAAAAATTAAGGAAATTACTTCTTATACATATAAATAATGGTATAAACTACCCCGTTGTTGAATTAGTTTTTTAGCTATCATTTATTGATATTTAAAACATATTTTATCTTGTTGTTTGGGCAATAACCTAATAGATTATTCTTTTCCAAACAATTCTCAGTAAATAAAAATTAATTAAAAGATAATGTCGCAATCATCTGAGAGCTACAGCATTGTTAACGCCAATTTATTGTATTTTTGCTACCGTAAAGTATTGTATGAATTGAGTACAGTACGTGTCCTAAAACTTTTCACGTATTCATGAATATTTGAAACTCTTTATGCACCAAAACAAGTAGCAGTACAGATCGCTTCTCGGCACCTTAACATATTGAGTAGTAAAAACCCCCACAAATTAGTCCTAAATTATAGAGTATTTTTGATGAAAATTAGGCAAAGTAGTGGTGCCAACTTTACGGAGGTTCTAAAGACGCAATTCCACAGGGACAACACTGAACGGTATGCGGCATAATACTTGTTTTCTAATGTAAACGTACATAATTTGTTAATGTCGCATGCAAAACTTGTCTCCCCAATCTATGTCGCACAATACAAGCAACAAAAATTCAATATAATTGGATAACAACGTCAATGTGTCAATGAGGCATGCTACATATTGCTCAAAAATCGCTTCAGTGAAATTAGCCTTAAATGGCCTTAAACTTGCTTTTGTAAGTCAAAAATCGTGTATGTTAATATGAATGTTTCAGAATGAAACGACGAAAGAAACGTAGGTCGATTATACATTTTTTTTTTCGAAATAAAAATTTTAAAAAAATTACATACCTATTTTGTTATAAATTCATTTCATTTACAAAATAATACCAACCTCGGAAATTATACTCACATTCGTGTGTACAATACTAAATTTAAGACACCGAAAAATCATAAACACAGTAGTAATTTAAGACTCTTCAATAATTGCTGATTAGTCTGTAGTTAATGTTTGACATGTACATTGATAGACGTATACAACTTTTACAACCTAACCATTTTGATAACCATGACCATTTTGATTTATGTATTTCCCAATTTCTTCTTTCAACTTTATTATAAACCTTTGCGTCAGCTTTTTAATGTCATTAAATACCATTATAAGAATTTGTATCGTCATTAACTAAAAAAAAACAACGAAAAAAAGCAAGAAAAACGCAACTCTTTACATTGCATTGTTTAATTAAATGATTAATTTTAATGAAGTAATTATTTGATCTACATATTTACAAAATTGAATATACCTATAACATTATATTATTATATATAAATATACAATAAGTAAATATTGTTAGAAATATAGTTGAAAAATAAAACATTATAAAATAATAAAGAGTTCAATTTATGATAATATAGAATACATTATAATAAATTTATGCATAAAACGCAAAACTAACACAAATCGAGGTTATTCATAGTTTCACTGAATTCAATAACTTATTAAAATTCTGTAATTATATAGCTGGAAAATATATAGGTGTTACTCGTTGACCTCAAAGACATATCTTAAACATTGACCGCATCCGCGTGGAAAAGTGTGTCATTTTCATTTTTGAATAAGGTTTTCTAAGCTTTCTATATTTAAATTTTATTATCATTATTGGTATAATGCAGTACCAAAATAAGAAAATTAATCAAAATAAAATGTAAATTTCAAAACATAAAATATAATAAAATCATTGCACTTTTCACTAGCTTCTTCAATTATTAATATTAATTAAATTACTAACTTATAATTGAATTAAATTTTAAAAATTGGAGACTTTTTTGGTATTTTTAAAATTGGGTATACAAGATAAATCTATTTAAATAAAAACCATTGAAACATTTTAGCTAATCTTAAAATTATATAAAATTGTTTGCATCAAAAATAATGTAACTGAATGATAATTATAATTTTTTTCTTATTACATAAAAATGAAAACATAAATAGAAAACACAAACAAAGTTTCAAAATATAAATTTTATGTATGTATACAATATTATTTCTTCAACTATTTACTATAATATTTAGACATAAAGCAAAAAATCCAACATCATGAAAAAAGTTTGAGTGGCTGAATATATAAAACATTTTAGAAAAAAAAATCATTGCATTAGTAAAATGTACAGGATTTTTTTTAATTTGGAAATTAAATTGTTATTTGTATTCTTTTTAAACATTTAAAAAAATTGTCGTTACTACTGCAACAAGTAAGGAATAGTTAAGTAGTTAAATCATAACGTTACTTGTTTAAAATGTATGTAGCTAACTAAATAAGATTATTGAATGGTCCAATATAAAGTCAAATAGTTTAAGTATTGAAAAATGTATGCTTCAAAATTGTTGGCAGAAGTGTATACTTAGAAAAACGCAGTGTGTTGAATATGTTTATTTTGCTTATTTTTATCTTAGATAGATTAGATAATAGACTTTTTTAGACTTTTTGGCACTTTGTAAATACATATACAAATTCTCAGATGCTTCTAAATTTCACGTGAGATTAGACAAACTTCAAACATTTACTATTAGTTAAAGTTCTTTCATTGGAATTATAAAATATCTAATGGGACAATATACATTTTGATCAATAGGACATTTTAGGCTTCTTTCACACGACTAGGATTGTATCTGACAGGCACAGGTTGATTAGACGTCACATTGACGTGAATGGGATCTTTCAGACTATCCAACCACGACACTATTCGACTGTAGCCGTCTGGGTCAACTGACTACTGACAACTGTCAACTGCCAACTGTCAACTGTTGTGAGTCGTAAAACTTGGAGTAGGGCAACAGCGACAATTGTAGCTTTCATACTTGTTGAATGTCGTCTTTCGTTTTTTACTATTTAATTCTTTAAAGTTTAAAAAAAAACTGCGTCATTAAAACCGTGCCGGATACAAACCAATAGCAATTTTTGTCTTCAGATATGATACCTTTCAGATACAATTTTAGTTGTGTGAAAGGCCTAACAATCAAGTAGAATCTGAAATTTCATATATACAACTATAAAACATATAGATTGTAATTTCTCTTTATTTTACTCAATAATGACACAGGTAGAGTAAAAAAACCAAAAAGAATCTTATATCAATTTGAAATATCTGCAACAAACCTATATACACAAATTTATATTCTTATACATTATGCCTGTAAAACACTGTGCAAATTCTTGTATATTTTTTTTTAATTTTTAACTTACCATTATAGCATAAATAAATAAATAAATATATATATATATATATTTATTTATATATATATATATATATATATATATATAATAAATTGATCAACATAGCCGTTTTTCAGTTTTGTCCCAATATCAAATATAGAACATCTATTCTATTGTTTTAAAATGTAAGTAATTTGTAAGCAATTATCAATTTAACACCTCAGTAATAAAAATATGCACGGAAATGTCTAAGAGACTAGAACATTTACCACTTACTCGAATCACCTCATCGATTAAAACCTTCATTAATAGATGCAAGAATCCAATTAACAAAATAATGTTTGCAGCAATACATAAAATGCATTAATGCAAAACAATCATAATGCTAAAAACAATCAAATACTCTTTCTATTTATCAGAATAAAAATTTGTATAAAATTATACTTTTTAGGAATATATTTAATATCAGTTAAGATTTATATTAGTACATTTTTCTTCGATAATAACACAAGACTTCGTTACATAACACAAGACTTCGTGTTGACTCTTCTTCCTTTAGTGAATTAATTAATAGTAGTTTTCGAAGAACCGTTGCGAATACAGTTAACTTAATATATGACATTATTATTCAATATAAACGGTAATTAAGATATCTGCAACATTTCAAAATTAACAATATTACAAATATTTTCTAAATAAATAGTTAATTATAACTATTAAACTATTTAATTAATAAATACAAACCTTCCAAATATGCCGGTTTATATTTCATAAATAAAATTTATATTTCGTTTGTTAGACTTGTTTTATTATTTTAGTTGCTTTACATTAATATAATGAGCAGAAATAATAACATAATAATAATATGTTCTTATTAATCTGGCAAACAAAAAAAATAAGTATCTAATTAACATCCATCAAATAAAAAATACATGTGCGTTCGGTCTTAAAGGTATCACGTTTTCAGTTATTTTTATACTATAAATTTCTTTATAGCCTAGCTCGTATATTTGGAACAAATGTATCCAAGAATTCCGTTTTTTATAGAATACGAGCAATACCGAGAGCAATACGATTTTCCTTTTAGTATTTTTTTTTAAGTATGCATTTTAATTGCAACTTTGTTTTATTGAATGCAAACTAATAGATAAATAATTTTGACTATTTCCCTTTATAATTATAAACCAATCATATCGAGCAATTTTTAAATTTATGACAAATCAAATTTCACTTACACTAAAAATTGACTTCTGGCATGAATTATACTGAAAATTGCACTTGTGTAAGAATTGCAGCAATAAGTGCACTGGCTCTAAGCAACGAAATAAATAAATTGAACTTGACAAATTATTTAATAAATGTCGACCCCATAGATGTTCACAAACCAGATTATGCAAATTTTAAAAATGCTGCAATATCCATTCGATGATTGACGTTGGTCATGCAAAGTTTTGATAACTTTATAGAGATTAAAATAAGCAAATTCTATTCATTTAAGTTAATCGAATTAAACGTCGACTATAAAATTTTGATTTATTAAACTACTAAGTAAAAGGAACATTTGTCAATTCAGTCAAATAGAGTGTGCTGATAAATAATAATAGTCATAATAATGATTCGTGATTGCAAACATTTCCACTAATGATTTAAAATTTGCTAGGAATTGTTGTAGGTCAAAATGTGAACATCCGTTTCATTAAAATGGAAAGACGATAATATGACCGGAAGGTCAAATGTTAGGAGTAATTAGTTATCTAGCTGTGAAATATGTAATCTCATAATATATAAATACGTATTGTATGAGTAATAATATTAATATTAGCAGCTTGTGGGCGTGATATTAGATGATACACCATACACACTAATAGTTGAATTAATTTCATTTCGCATTTCTTAAGGTTGGATGATTCTGTCTGCATCATGCATTATTTATTAATATATAAATATAACTCAAATATTTGCTTTTTGTATTATAAACAAAAAGTCACAATGCAAAAGTCGGTGAACAAAGCTTCGTCATAATTTCGTTCGTGTATTGGATTTATTTAGAAATTGTGACTCACCAGTATTATCATAAATATTGTGTATTTCCCGCCACTTAGTGACTATGTCTTGTACAAGAACATTAGTTGCTCGCAAGGATCCTACATCAACTGAACAAACGACACATTTCATGTTCACCTTATCTAAGCAATCAACACAGAAAGTGTGCCCGCAATCTGCAGTTACTGGGGCGCTTAACAGCTTCCTGCAGATTGGACAGGCGAAGAGATCTGTACCGGCGTCGACAGCATCGTACAATGCAAGTCCTATCCGTTTCAATTCACCAGCTGGAGCACCTGCCCTAGACCGGCCCTTTGGCATCCCGGTCCGGACGTTATGTAATGTCGAGTTCAATGATTCTTGCATAACTCGCGCGGATTCCTGGTGTCCATGTGCTGGTGGCGATCGATTTTCGCGTGTTCACACTAAATTAAACTTAAATGAACCCGCACACACATAACTGTTATCAGCAAAATTCGGCACAAATCAATTATATAATTCCTGTTGATAGCAACTGATGGGGTGACTATTTGGTCCTTTGTGATGGGGGGCGCTCGTATTCTCGGGGGTCGCGTTACATAACAGGTGGCGATGCGCGATCTCAAGTTACGTAAACAACGCTGTGCGACACGCACGTGTCGGTATCGACTGAACTAGCGAGGCTCCGAATCGGTTATCTCCTCTGCAACGCAAAGTGGCGACTGCTTCGATTCGCAGTGCGCAGCTTTACGCTCATAGTACAACCACAACTGACGCGGTATTGCGCGGCGACGTTGCTACATCTCCCCGCGTTTAATTCTTTACACAACACGAAAAGCCGGCAATCCGTTATGTAACCGCACAATGTGTCTTTATGTAACCGAATTACTACTTATACCGACCATACAAAGGACACAGACATTATCTACTGAATCACAGCAGAAATAACGTAATAAAACATTTTAAATGAACCCATAACATAATATTTTTACTTGTTTAACATAATATTCACTAATTCAGATATCATTTATTATACAATATTGATAGATATACACACAATTATATCAAAAATACCAACAATTAAATCGTTTCGTTCCTATTTCGTCTCCTATAACACAAATTGTGAGTTTTTTTATCTTGAGACAACAAAATATTTCAAAAACTACGTATCAGATTAAAAACAAAATCTTTAATTATAGCAATTTTTGTTGCAGATTCGGATTCTACATGTGATAGAAGATACGTAACTTTTCTATTTAATACTTTTTGCGTTGCGTGATAGTTATCATTGTAAGAAATACTCTATCGTATTCAATTTTACTTTTTGTCGATCACAGCGCTATTTGTTAACCAAAGAAAAAAGTGTTAAATTTAAAAATCACTTATTTTTTTCAGTAAAATCCAAATCAGTAATAAAAAAATTAGGTTTTCATTTAAGATTTTAATAAAATAATATTACCATTTAATTTGATGCGTATTTTTTTAAATATTTTTTTGTCTTAAGATAGAAACTTCACCCCGTATATGGCATGGCAATCAAACTATATTTGGTACACGTACCAGGCAAGTACCTACGTATATTCGTTTATTATAACAGTGTGCAGATGATTTAAGATCAGTTCTTTCGCTTTAAACATACTGTAAAATTACACTTTCAAGCTGTCTTTTACGTTTTTCAAAATATTCCCACTCATATTTGAAAACGGCAAAACTCAGTAGCGGTTCACACCACAGACGCCTGAGGCGCGCAACTAGGGCCTCAGAAGATCTTAAAAAATTATTAAGAATGTGTATGTATCTAATATAAAATGTTAATAAACTGGAGATAATTAAAAAATTTGATACCGAGAAAAAATCACAAAATTTTAAAAAAATAAAAAAAAAATGTAAACGTATGTTAAGAAAAAACCCGAAAAAAAAATTACAAAACTTGAGAGAATTATCAAAAAAATATAAAAACCAATTGTAAAATGTAAGAAAAAACAAAAAAATTCATCAAATTATTTATATTACGCCGTTATCCTTAGAAATAACACCATACAAATCGCACGTGTTATCTTCACTTTTTACAAAATGATTACATTAAAATAAATAAAATGGATCATTTAAAACATTTAAAATCAATTTTAATACAAAAAAAAAAAATAAAAATTGATATTTAATAATCAAGAAATTACATATTAATAATTTTATTTTTATTCTAAATTGTGCTGTTATTTGATTAAAATACATTGGACGATGTTATAGATGGCGTGTATGGAACAAACATAATGGTCTGGCTACGTTTAATGTCCTTTTCTTGAATTATAATTAGCTGGGCGGGTGACCCGCCCATCCGCCCGGCGGGTCACTATGATTTGAACTACTAGTCTAGATTACTTATTTACGTAACCATTAAAACTTTCTTTTGTGATACAATTTTAAGAATCGGCTCAGGTGGTTTTAATGTAAAATTTAGTGATTACTCAATAGGTAAGCGGTGGCTGGGTCACTATGATTGGTTAATGTTTTCCAAACAATAACGGGCAGCACAGCAATAATTGTGTTGAAAAACTAAAACATTGGTTTAGCCACTTAAGTTAACGCAAATCGAAACAAAATTTTACCGGCTATCTCCAACTTTGTATGCCAACACTTTTTGATTGTTTCATATATAGAGTTCATTCTCTAGCACTAGTATATATATATCTCGATAGCCAAAGATGAATATTAATTCTTGGTTAGGGAAAATCTGCATGCAAAATGTCTGAACACGCTGTAAAAAAATCATCTTGTGTTTCAATGAAACTTTGATTTCGCTTTTTTAATTTATATGTAATAGTAAAATTTAAAAATCCCGTTTATTTTCATAGAAGTTAATATAATTCAAAATGATTGGTTCTTGCTATAACAGAATGATTTGTAAAAAGCTAAATACCAACAGGGTTAACGCAAATGGTAAATTTAATATATGGCATTGACACATTTCAAAACTAGCATATTCGACATAACGACAGACAAACGTGATATTTTAGAACGTGCTAAAATAACGCCAGTCGTTATGGCAGCATAAATAACACATTTCATAACTAAGCCTCCAGAATGCCAAAAGTATATTACTATACATAGTGAGTCTGGGAAGTCATGTGAAATTGTGTCCATATGTAATTCTGTCAATGGGATACAAAATTACACGGGCAGTGTAATTTTGTCCCGTATAATTCCAACATGTAACCGATAATAACCTATTTTATTATCAGAGTTTAAAACAGATATACGCAATTACTACTATATTTAATAAAAATTTAAAATGTATAAAAATTTTAGATTTAGATTTCGGCATAAAAATTACTTATCAATTTTATAAAATACAAAATAAATTATATTCCTAAAGAAACCCAAATAATTCCACGCAATTCCAAAAACTTGTACACAATTCTAACAAATTGCATAAAAATTTCACACAATTTTAAAAACATTAACGTAATTCTAAAAAATACAACAATTCCACGTACAATGGATACTATCAAAATTCTACAGTGATTATTAGCCTTCAATTTTTTTTCCATATTTTGGTTTTTGCACTACTGTCTAGAAACATTCATTCCGTCTCAAATAACAATGCAATAACTCTGTTGCAATGAAACTTGTATAGTCACAGGCAGGTATTGTCCTACTAGTATAAATATTTTCTTATAAAACTTTCATATGTAAGCGCTAAAAGTTTGAAATTTGCTTTTCAGGTTTAAGCGGAAATAACCCCAATTTTGTAATTTTAAATGGAGCTCCTGACTAATTTTTGCAAATTTTTATTTATCCGTTTTACACAAATCCCAATTTTGAACGGCTGTGATATATCCCTCTATTCTTTAAATATTTTCTTATGTCACAAAAAAATTTAAAACATTTAAAACAAGTATTTTTACTGTCGTTTGATAGCAAAAAAATCTACAATTACGTGATACCATGGTACCAAGGAGGCTGCATTTCAAAAATGCCATTTATAAAAGTGCTCAACTCACTCAATTTTGAATAATACGGCAAAGTAATATTTTCCCTAATAATCCTATTATATTTAGATGTTGTTGCTATAATTTTGTTCTTTTACTTTTTTAATGAAGTTTAGTTACTAAAACTTTAAAAACTTGGTTTTATACGTGAAATCTATTAAGAAATTCAAAATTGCAAAAATATATTGAGTGTTTCTTTCAAAAATATGAGCGCGTACTTGTTTCATTTGTCACCCGGCTTAGTGTTAATACTTTAGGTTTTTGTTAAGTTCGTTTTATATGGCTTTATAACTTAAAACACAAGTACCTTTAAAGTACATTTTAGAAATAAAATTTTTATAAATTGATTATATTTTTATTTTGCATTGTTCTCAGAAGTATCAAAAAAATTACTAATTAATTAGTTTTGTATAAAAATTTCAAAACAAGTAAAATTGGTATACGGCAGCAAGTACGTAATAACTTTTTGAAAAAAAGTTGTAAAATACGTGTTTTTTTTTAACAAATAAGCAAGCAATAACAAATATTTTCAAGTACAAATTTATAAATATGGATATATAATAAACTTGCACTTGGTGAAAAGTCCACCAAGAGCAAGTTTATTATATATTGGTACCGGAAAAGTACCAATAATTTTTTTTTCTAAATTCAAATTTTAATAAGTTATGTGACAATAAACAGTCTTAATTACATTTGTTTTTTTTTTCATTTATTTTCTTATATTATAATAGTAGATTCTGTAATAAGATTAGAATAAAAATTTGATACGAGTGGAAGATTCCAAACGCGACCGAACATGAGGTTCCACGAATAGATAGAATTTTCATTCTAATTGAGTAACATACTATATTTTTTCTACGACCATTAGTAAATGCAATATTTTATTTATTTGAATTAAAATTTGTCTTAAAACAGCTTACATCTGACACTGACAGTTTTCAAATTCGTTTGTTTATTGAACATTATTATGAACTATCTAATTCATACTTTTATTAGCTAATCACAACATGCCTATGGACCAACCTACATAAAATATTAGCAAATATTTTGAATATTTTGCTTGATTCTACGTAACAACGTGCCCATAAGATGTGTTAGTTTTGTTTCCATAACTTAAGAAACAAACCAAATAGAAGCCATAATAGAAAACGTCTAATTTCAAAAAATCAAATTTTTCTTGGAAACTAAAAATTATAGAAAAATCTATTTACTACCATTAAACTTAGCTTGAGACAACCTTATCAGAATTCTTTTAGCATTTCTAGTTTCCAAGATATATATAATATAGTAATGTCCAAATTTGGCCACCACGTACAAGACAGAAAATGTTTTAATATAAAAAATACATTTTTTATATATTAAAATCTTTTTTATGAATAAAATTAAATTGAATTATAATTTAATTTAAATTGAATTATTTAAAGTTCCCGCAAATACCCCTCGCTATTTGCAACACTACCAGTCAGTATCGGTAGTGTCTTTAACTAAACAGCATGATTCTTAAAAAGTATATAGATGTTGCTTATCTATATAATATAGGTTATCTAAGCATACAAAACACATCAATTAACAATATTTTTGATTACAGGTTTTTGCAAATGAAATTAATAAAATTAGAAACTAGACTTAAATATTGAGAAATGTAAGTTTATGTAATTTTCTAGAAGAACCGATACGATAGACAACTAATCTATTAACCACTTCCACCGTTGACTGCGTCTAAAGACATCGGAGTTCATTTTGATTCTAAATTAAGATTTAATTTTCATATAGAAAACGTTGTTCTCGCTCCTACCAAAGCGTTAGGTTTTATTTGTCAAAATAAAAATAGTTTTACAAAGATTAATTCATTAAAAATATACAATTTATTTGTTTGCTCTAAGTTAGAAAATGCTTTTCTAATCTGGTATCCTCAAAACCATATGCAAATACAAATATTAGAAAGTGTTCGGCGTAAGTTTTGAAAGAACCTGTTTTTTAAGTGCCCAATAAGTAAATTTAGAGTTTTTAGAATTGCACCGCTTTAAAACTTGCACCGTATTTCTACACACACACACACACACACACACACACACACTCACGCACGCACGCACGCACGCACGCACGCACGCACGCACGCACGCACGCACGCACGCACGCACGCACGCACGCA
>JARJEC010117601.1:0-10782 GCA_030264575.1 Tachinus sp. AB-2021
GCTCGCTAATACTAATAAAAATACCACCGCGTTAAACTATATATTTCAGCTTGCATAAGAAGGCTATTGGTGACAAAAAGATTAGAATCAAATTTTAGCGCATACAGATTAAAGTAATCGGTAAATTGTTCTAAAATTAATAAAGAAAATTTATTTCTATTTTCGGTATTGTGATAAGTATAATTGTAACGATTTAAAAATAATGCACTGTTTTTATTATTATATTATGACTATTTGAGGAATTAAATAAAGTAAAAGTATTTTAGTGTTTTATGGGTTATTTGCAATAAATTGTAGTATAGTAATTGTTTGTTAAAAAATATGGTTTTTGTGTGAATAAGAGCACGGAACGAGACCGAACGGGATTTTGCGTAATAGTCGCGGAAGAGATCGCAACGAGCAAACAAAATTGCGATCAGAATTTGATATAAGTATAAAATAATTAAACATACGTTAGTTAATACATCGTTCAGAGATTATTAAAGGTATTTATAAATTGCATTTATATTAGAGTTTATTCGAGTTGAGGTATGTTTGTATGATATTATTTTTTCGTTCGGGGTTTTTATTCGAACATATTTTTTAACTGCCTTAATCTGTTCTTCTGAACAATTTTATATATTTAATTCGCAATGAATTAAATTAATTATGGAATTGGAATGCAACTTGATTTAAAAGACCGGAATTATAATATTCTGTGATAATAAAGATTGAGATTCCGGAGTTTATTAAATAAATTGTAAAAGTTTCATTTATTCGATCTTGCGTTTAATTTAATCGTGATTGAAGCTCAATTTAATTACGTCTTTTAAGAAGTAAATTATAAATTTATTGTAAGTAAAGCAGCATTGTGTAAATGTGCAATCATTTAAAAATGTAATGGCGTAATCGGTGGTTGTATAATGTTTATTTTTATTAATGGAATTTTACTTTAAAGAAATCATGCAGAAAGCTATTGACTATTAATCTTAAATATAATAAAACTTGGAATATTTGAATTTTATCAATCCATGATAAAATTCAAATATTTTATTTATTTTCTATCTTGTATCCAACTTTATTTTTTAATTTTGCTAATATTTCTTATACAAAAATAAGTTCACAAATGTTTGTGAACGGTCTTAAAATGTAAAGATAAATTAAAAAAGTAAATTGCCAATTTGTGTTACATTGTTTTCCGACTTCTTCACCCATTAAATATTATTTGTATAAAAAAATTATGGTAATAAAATTAACACAACATTATCGTTTTCCTTCTTTAAAATCTTATTTAAAAATTATACAACACAATAAGTCGACCGGGAGTACGTCGAGAGGCATATTTTCAGTAAATCACGTTCGAGCTGTGTTTCCTGACGTACAACAATTGTGGCAAATGTATGATAAAAATGGACCATGTAGTTCCTTTTTAATTTTAAATTTTTTAATAATTACAGATTAGTGCACTGGTGCTAAGGAACGCAATCGACATAAATAAATCAAATTTGACAATTTAATTATTATGTGTTACAGTGTTAATTGCAGAACCCTATCAATGTATATAGATGGGATTAATCAGTATCCAATATTTTTAACAGATTTAATTGAGCATTTTTGAGAAATGGTCTTTCAAATATATTTCGTACGTTGCAAATTATCAAGAAAAGTTTGGAATCAGAATATGGTTGCCTTTTGAAAACCATATTTATTCATTTTAATTGTAATTTAATAGTTAAAGTGCACTTTTAACAAACTTTACATTTTAATAATCATTAATGTACATAATATTACTATTGACTATTTAATGCATACGCTTATAAACCAATCACAACAAGCTTATGGACCAACCTACATATAATATCTACAAATATTTTGATGTTTGGCTTGACTAGTAACGTCATGACACGAACAAATTATTCTTATACTAGCGATATCTCGTCAAACATGAGGCTATTTTATTTCATCTTAGCAAATGTTTAAGATTCATATCCAATTAAAATTAAATAGTATAAAAGCAAAGGAAACACCCTGTATAAACATTTCAAACATCCTGTATAACAAGTTTAAAACAGCCTGTATAAACGTTTTAAAAGTCCATGTATAGCGATTTTGATTGGGTGATCACTTTTAAACACCTTATATACACATTTTTAAACACTCTGTATAAACTTTTTAACACCTCCTGTATAATCATTTTGAAACACGCTATATAAACATCTAACAATACTTAATATACAAAATATAAAATACCCTGTATGAACCGTATATACATTTTAAAATATCCGGTACATAAAGTTTAAAATAATCTGTATGCATAATTTGACACATCCTTTTTAACGATTTTCAAACACCCTGTATAACAATTTTAAAACACCCTATATAAGGTATACGTTATAAGGTATCACAATTGTGAAATGCCTTTTATAAACACTTTAAAACTACCTGTATAAATATTTTAAAACATCCTGTAGAACAATTTGGAAAATTTTAAATGAAACTACCTATATAGGCACCTTAAATACCTTGTATGGCAGTTTTGAAACACCCTGTATAAACATTTCAGAAACGTCCTGTATAGCAATCGTGAAACCCCTTTGAAAAACACTTTAAAACAACCTGTATAAATATTATCCCTTGTAGATTAAAAGCCAATCAAATGTCGTTAACATTTAATTTCAATCAATGATAACTAAACTTTCTCGATTAAACCACTTACTGCAACTAGCGTAAATATTGTTAGTGCTTAAATTGCTTGGAACTTTTTACAATGCTATTCAACATTTAATATAAAATGTCAAAAAAGTTTATGTCAAAGTAATAATATTATTATTTGGGAAATAATCTAGACAAAAACCCCTCTAACTCCAACTTTTGATTCGTGCAAATTCGATAATAAAAGCCTTCCAGCTATACTATCGGGCTTTTATTGCTTATCAATTGTACACTCTTCATTTTCATTGTCATGCAACACGTTCTCTCAAATTAACCGACAAAACTCGAGATTTAACTTGTGATTATTTCGTCGTAATAGAAATTCAAGCGTTTGATTGGCTTAAACATGCAACATAATTTATCTCTAAAAATTAAACAAATTTAAATTTTGATAATCGTCAACACACTTGTTGCATTACTAATGATAAATTTTATTTATACAAATGTTTATAAAAAACGGCCACAGCAGTAACTTCTTTATTTATTATTCGGTTTTCAAAAACAAAAAACAGTATGCAATAGCATCATAAAACGATCATTTGACGGCAACATATGAGCGTTTTTATTATTGTATATTTTGTTGACATAATTTATTAAATTCCGTCTATACATTTAAAAATAATAATAAACATTGTAGATCGTGCCAAAAGAAAACAAACACCTCAATTTCAAAATGCAAAAAAACTCTTTTCTTGGCCTCACAAGGTAATCAAAGTTTCGTCATACTTGTCAACATACCAAAATTTCTATTAAAATAAAAACCGACAATATAGTCAACGTAATACATAGATTAAACTTTTTTTTTAATTACAAACTACAAACGTTCAGATTGGTCACTGTTTGTTTCTACATACTTTGGTTTCAAATTCATGATATTCTCAAGCATCAACGGCATTATTTGTTGAACGGCGGCATTAAATAGATACACGTAAGTCAAATTAACGGATCAAATTTGACGTGTGTGTTACATGGTCTACGTTTATAATATATTATAACTTTAATTTTATTAAAAAAATTATTACTTTGTCGAACGTATTTTCAATTTGATTTTGATTTATTCTTCGAAAGTAATTTGCACATTTTCTCATATATCTTATTAATAATTTTTAATTATCGTCTTAATTTTTAAAACACCCAAAATAAAAGAAATTGGTACATAATATAGTAAGGCCAAAGGAAGAATCTCAGCATTTTGGAATAAAGATTTTCGTTTTCTTTTGACATGATCGGCAAAGGTATCTGGCGTTTGTGCGACAATTAATCCCCACCCTGTAAAAGTATAACAATCAATACAGCCTTATAACAATCGGCATAATGTTGTTTTTGGTACATATTACATGTATGGTAGTTTTTAAATACTAAATGAAATTTTGTATGTATTATTTAAATGTCTTAAAAATAAATTAAAAGGTCATAATAATTATATTTAATAATAGAAAAATTTACAAAGAAATCTGGTTTTAATCTCATGAGAAATTACAGGACTTTCTAAAGGAGCAGACATATTTTTATCTTAAATGAATTACTTTTTGCACTTCATGCGCGAAGTAATGAAAATAAATGTAATAATCTTTTGAAGCATGTCGATATTAATCATTTTATATATCTACATCGAGAATCTTAAAGAATCAAATTTTTAAAAGCAAGATATACACTTAAAAAGTATTTATAAATAATGTTACATACAATAAATATTTTGTTGTAATCGCAAAATAAAATTTCAGATTTAAATAAAGTAATCACTGAATATTGTAATGATTATAATTACTAATTACGCTTAATTAATAACCTATTAAGCCTTTCGAAAATCAATACTTGAATGTACAATGCATCAAATATACTGATAAATTTAATGAGCTTAAACTTTAATAGTATTGAGCATGTGATCAAAAAATATACAAATTTTAAAACAACTAATTATTATGTAACGAATTAATTTAATTTCTTGAATTAAATACTCAATAATATTCATCATAGTAATATTCTGTATATTTTTACATTTACGATTTTTAAACGCATTCATCATAAATACAAAATAAGTTTGCTGAATATTTGTTTTATTTTTGAAACACCGATTTTTTAATGATGATTTAATTGCAAAAAATGGTATTTATTGTACTACTGGTATCTAAGAGCTAATTAGTTAAAAAGGTAAATATATTTAAAAAATGATTAATATGAACTTCTGCACAATGTCCACTGCAAATTCCATAAATTGTAATAAAAATACTTTTAAAGAAAAAATGTTGATTCAAATAATTCCTCGTCCAATTGAATTAAATCCCGTCCTAATTCTAGTGCATTTTTTCTTACTGTGTAAAATTTAAATCTAAATGCAAGAAAAGTAATTAATTCATTAATCTTATACAAATTATTACATTCTAATTCTTTCTACGTTTTTTAGGTCAAACAATAGTCTAATCAAATATGACACGAGACTCAGACTAATCAAGAATAATTATGCGTTTTTTTCTCAAGTTAGTTGCTAAACGGCTATAATCAATTTTCAAAAAAACTCTAATTTTGCATTATTCTCTTGTCGTTTTGCCACTCACTATTTAATGCATACTTTTATTTATACAACATGCGTATGAACCAACCTACATAAAATATCTGGGACTATTTAATTTATACTCTTATCAACCAATCGCAACATGCATGTGGACCAACCTACATGAGATATTTAACTCTACCGGGATGCATAAAACAACTCGTGTTAATTTGTCAGAAAACTTTAGACTGACAAATTAACGCTCATTGCTATGCACCCGCTATCGTTAAATATGCGGCAATTTTAATTCACTTATGGTATTTCTGCAGAATATTTTGAATATTTTGCTTGTTAATCGGTTGTCTAGCAATCATGACATTGACAATTTATACTTAACAATTATATTTATATATTTTTTAAATAGCCCGACCAAATACTATTCATGAGTTCAAATTTAGGATATATTAACTTTAGCGGGTTGTATAAAAGAACTCGTGTTAATTTGCAAGAAAGCCACTATAGCGCTACGCGTTGTCGTGGTTTTAAAACTGTCAAATTAAAACTCATTGCTATACACCCGCTAACGTTAAATATCCGACTATTTTAATTTACTTATAGTATTTATACAGAATTTACAAGGTGTTCGTAACGTCCGGAAAAAGTCCAATATTTTAAAAACAAAACTGGTTTGAACAAAAGTTTCATGAGTATTGTTTCATTTTTTTACTTACTACCTTGCTATAAAAATTTCACTTCAATAAAAAGGTGTGTAAAACAAACTACATTAAATCGCACTTAAGTATTATAATTTTACTTTAATTTGATTTATTTAGTATCAAATTTCAAATAAATTAAAGTAATAATAATAACATTAACGTATTAAATTTAAATAATATACAATTTATTCAAGATATAAATTTCATACAAGAAAATGTATATTACTCAAGAATCCCCTCAATTATTTAAATTTTATTATTTTGTAATAGTACACTTACTGTATATAACGTGCATATATACATTAATTAAATATTAAATGGATATGAAACAATGAACGAATATTTATAATAATAATTACAAGAAGAAATAATTTCTACAGAGCATTCAAGGAGATATTAAATTTAACATCGTCACTGCGACAATAATGTATAAGAAGTAAATAGGTTTCAATTAAAAATAGAAGGAACTGACTTGCGATCCAGCAGGCGAGCTGTTATCTCGTAGGAACTACTTGTGTTGTGTTTTCATTACTTAACACCAAAGTAATGAATTTAAAAAATGAAGCATAAAAATAAATTTTGTTGATATTACAACTAAAACAAAGATCAACGGGTCTCAATTAATAATAATCACTCTCGAGTTTAAAGAAGAAATAAAATCGATAGAATTATTTATAGAAGCGTTGCAAAACCTCAAACAATTTTTCTTTTGCAATTACGTCACTAAAGAAATTGTATGATAAACAACACTATTTCAAGTAGTTATTAAATTTTTAATTGCAATTATTAATTAAGAAACGAAAAAATGACAAAAATTTTAATCGCTTAAAAATAGTAGTTATGTAACATCATCTGTAAATAAATTTGCCGTTTACAAAATTTAAATTTATTAAATAGACAGTTTAAGTGGGGAACCATAGTAGCATTTGAGAAGGTTTTTTGTTATTTATTCTTTTATCAATTAAACATTTTAATTGGCAATAGTACTTGTTGTTTATACAAGTATTTTTCATAATTTAGTAAAATAGTCCTGATTAAAGTGCTCTTTTAGAAGATTTGTTAGCAAAATCTAGCTATGCGTTCAAATCACACGCTGTGTGTCCAATTTTTACTTTTATTGATTGTAGAGATAGAAGATGGATAATCCAGATAATCCATACTATCGGAAGTGTATTAGCAAAATTGTCAATTATTTACATTTGCCAAACCATTATTTTATACGCAACATTGTTTTTGTCTGCTACTCTTTTTGTCAACGTAGGCAATAACATTTTAAACGCCATGAAAGAGTCTTTCAATTACTGAATGTAAAAAATAATCTAACCTAACCAGGACTATGACGGAGAATCTGCTTCTTGTTCCATTGATACCAGCCTACTACGGTTTCTGAAAAGAGGGCAATTTTCTTTTGCTCTCCCGCACCCCCCTCGGATAATTGCTGAATTATATTTTTCTATTCTTCGTTTAACAAACAATGAGTTGACTTGGTTAGTATTAGTTGTAATTTTAATTAACTAAAATGTTTACTTTACCATACGAAAGCTCTAGAAGTTCTTCATTTTTTTAATTTTGTATTTTTAAGATTTGCTATAAAATTTTGTATACACCATATTATTAGAGTATCATTATCGAAATAGCATATTACACTTCTCACACTAGTTTGATAACAAAATTAGTTAACATAAATAACTATTATATTATTTGTTCAACACTTCTAAATAAAATTGTTATATTTTATTATTATTAATTTTATTAGTATTGTGTTGTTGGTTTCAAAATAGTATAATGGTTCCAAATGTATAAAAACACATTTGCAACAAAGATAATATCATAGCAACGTGCATATACAAAATAAATGTTCAAGTTTAATAAATGAATTTTACAGTGATCGCAAATAAAACTTACATAGCTTTCAAAATGTTTCAATAAATTGTGTTTGCAGGTGAGCACTGTGTTGCAAGAACAACTAATGTTAAAGATGTTGGATTGTTAGGTTGTTAGCTGGTGTCTATGAAGCCTCTGGATCTTTAATGAGGCAAGATCTAATTATTAAACATTTAAATGCTATCTGAGCAAAATACATTAATTTTCAATTGCTGCTAATTGCATTAAATTAAAGTAGTAGAAGTAATAAATTGTAAAGACTTATTAAAAATATAATTGCATCTGACCAGGTTTTAAGACACGTTAATCCCAATTTAATAACATAGTTCATTTGCAAGGTGCTGGGAATATAAAAAAGTTAACATGGATTGGAATTAGTTTTACTTCGAAATATGGGTATGCAATTATGCTGTTATTTAGTAAATAAATTTATGATGTTGACTTCATAAACCAGCCATATTCTAGAAAGGTTTCATAACTTATGAAATTAATAGGAAGGATAGTAGCAGCAGCAGGTTGTTTATCATATTTTGCTTTATTAAATAATACAGAATTCTACCAAAAGTAAGATTGAGCATATAAAATAATGAAACTACTTTTAATTTTTATCAAATTTGATACAGTCTATGTTAAGTTATGAATAATTCTTAAACAGGACCTTTTTAGAAACAAGGAAAAGTATAACAACTTATATATATATAGAAGTGATATTTTTAATCGTTTTCTGATAAAAATTATATAAATAATAAATTCACATAAATATTAATTATACTAATATATCATATTATTTTTGCAAATACATATTATAATATTCAATAAAACTCTCAAAAACCTATTGAAAACTTTTTTGATGTGTACAGAATCTTTAAATCTGCTGACGTTGGAATTAATAATATCGTAAATTGCTCAATGCAGAGGTTGAGAAAAGTGCTAAAATCAACATTCTCTCTTCCACGTTCGCTTATATCCTTAATGCTCATTAATGAAACTTTCAATATACACACAACTTTCTTTAATTCCACGCATCAGCCAAAGCTCAATAGAGATTGAGCTACCTTAAAATTAATTTTATCCTTATTACTCATTGTCGAGAACTTGTGTAATACATGCTAAATTAAAGGAAGTTGTATTCAATTTCCAATAGAAATTAATTAGTTGCGTGAAATATAAAGATAGTTCTAGAATTCCAGGTAGGCAATACATAATTTATCATTAAACTTTTAGAGAATTTCATTTAATTGAATACAATTAATATCATTGACCTTGATTTATCTATTTTAAACAAGGACGTTTCTTGTATACCGAATCGCATCCATCACACCAATAAGTAAATTTGTATTCTATTTATAACACGCTTCAACTAAATTGCTTCGGTTATATTATTTATATCGTAGAAATATATAGATATACATAAATATATAAATAACCAAATATATACGTACTCTAAATTTCGTCATTATTTACGTTAAGTTGTTTTAAAAACTAAAATTACACAACGAGTTCTAACAAAATTATTTCGAAGTAATTAATGAGAGTTGAATTTATTAATAATTAAATCATTTTTTATCTTGCTTATTGTTAGGCCGAATGTTTTCAAATTTGTTGATAACTATGATTATATAAATATACAGGGTGGGAATAAATTATTATTATTATAATCATTATTATTATTATTATTATTATTATTGTTGTTATTAATATTATTATACCATTCATCCGTTAGCAATGAAAATTGTCATAAATGTTATTAGCCTTAAGGAGTGTTTCTATATAGATTTTTATATTATTTTTTAAATTTTTATTTATTTATTGTGGAAAAAGAAAAAGAAAAGAACATGTAAAATCGATGAGTGGAGTTGAGATGGCGATATAATCAAGTGCGCTAGCTATACATTCAAATTGATTTAATTATTATTTGCCATCGTCAGATTTATAAATCGGGTTAATGAATGGTGCGTGACAAGTAAATATTTATGTTCATTATGGATGTTTATTAGCATACCGCCGCACGCTTTAACTTTAAAAATTGGAGTGCCTATCATACCTCTCCAAAACATCAACCCAGCACGCATTTGGGTATCAGACTTTTAGTGAAAAAAGTATGATGAACAACATGATTGCAGCTACTATCTTGAATAAAATTTTAGAGAAAAAGATGTACTGTTGCCACGTATCCAAATGATTCCAACAGATATGTCTTATAAATTCAAACGTTTGCAATTTCCGGTGCGATCTTTGGGTGCGACCGTAGATACAGCAAGAAGACGATCGCTACAAGTGTGTAAATTACATTTGGAAAATCCATGCAATAAAACTTTATTTATAAAGCAAGATTTTAGAATGTTTCAAAATTTCGGCAAAAGTAGGTTCTTAATATTATCAGATAGAAAGAGTTTTATCCCAAAAATATTTGCGATATAACTAGTCGCCAGATCTAGTACTGTGTTCATGATATTGGGAATGCAAGTCGTAGGTAACTATTTGTTTTTTTTTTACATGTGTCAAGCACACAAAAATTACCAGATAGTCAAAATGAGAATGTGAAGTGAACAAACAAAATTTTAATTAAAAAAAACTTATCAGAAAAATATATAATTAATACTATTACATTTCTGCGAAAAAAAAAACAAAATTTTAACTCGGTTTTATTTTTTGTAGCTTTTGATGTAGACTATAGAATTTTATTTTATGTCACCCGTCATAAGCTCAAAAAATATTATTATAAAAGTTGCTTGATTCATTATCAGCTATTTATATAAAAACATATTAATTTGCAATGGCACTTACTACCTAAAGTAATATTAATTTAATTTAATTTATATTAATGAAACTTCCTGTATATTTTATTATTTTTGAATAATAATTCTGTACAATTCCATTTTAAAGAAGTTGCGGTCAGGGAAGGAGGGGTAGATTCGGGAATCTTGTTTTTAATTTCATTCTATGACTTAACAGAGGTTACTTTGCAAGATTATTTTAGTAGAAGGCCCCAAGAAAAAA
>JARJEC010117602.1:0-10363 GCA_030264575.1 Tachinus sp. AB-2021
GTAATGTTAAATTCATCTAATAAAAGTTGAAATGGGTGCCTTCTCTCTGGGTACTGGGGAGTCTTTATGAAGTGAAGCTGTTTTAAAAACTTCCGCTTTCTAGCTGTATGATACACTGTTAGTTAGAGAGTGCCCATACCTGCGTATGTAAATACGTTTACACAAATGTTTTATATAACAATAAAATAAATGACATACAGGTAAAGTATTTTGTACTTCTAATAATGAATCCCATTGTTTTCATACATTCTTTTGTTATAGCGGTGATATGGGAGTTAAAAGTAAGCTTGTTGTCAAAAATGACATCAAGATCTTTAAATTCAGTAACTCGCTTATATATCACAGTCAAAGAGTTTTTGCTGTTACTTAATTTGTATAGTGGTCCTATTAGTTTGTGTCTTAGCCTGGTTTCATATGAATGCATTTGAACTTAATATATTTGATTTTTTATGCACCGATGTTACATTTAACAACACAAAAGCACTTGGAAATGTTAGCAGGTTATATTGTCTGAAGCATTCTTTACAAGATTCATTAGCTTTTAGATTTAGTATAGCTCTTAGTGCTCTTCTTTGGAGAACTAAAACTCGATGTGATGTTGAAGCATTGCCCCAAACATGAATGCCAAAGGTCATTGTAGAATAAAATAGAGAAAAATAAATTATCAAAGCTGCCTCTCTAGCAGCAGTTTTTAGTGTTTTACGTATGGCATATGTAGCACTCCCAAGTTTTGAACATACTTGATCAATCTGCACATCTCAACGCATATTTGAATCAACATATATTCCAAGAAATTTTGCGCTGTTTGCTTCCTTGATGTTTTCGGAAGCAAAGTTGACACTTGCTGTTTTGGAAAATTTTTAGAAGCAGTTCATTTGCAACAAACCATTCTGAAGCTCCTTCCTTTACTTGCTTTATTAACTAAAATTTCTGATCAATATCATGATCCCATACAAGCAATTAATTGAGAAGATTGCAGAACAAACTGTATGTTTAAAAAAAGATCCAGCATAAATAAAGAATCTAGAGCAGTGTGAAAATATGATTTTTTGTATTTGATTATTTTCTTATTATAAATATTATATTTATTTAATATGTAATTATAAGATGGCATAGTTGCATTTGTAATAATTGAAAAGTATAGCTAAAATTTGCAGTTTATACCTGTATAAATTGCAGAATCTTTGAACAGGGCAATAAACCAATTTTGTAAAGTATAGTCATTTATTGTCAACAAAGACGCAGTATAAATACACAATTATTTAAATAGATATTGTCTTTTTTATAGTCTTTGGTAGTGCTTAAAATAAGTAATTAAAAATACTATAAATAAATTTGCAAAGGCAATTAAAGGTTGACATAAAATTTAAGAAATGCAAATTTTACTAGATTGTTATTTGTTATGACTACAGTATAGTAATATATGTTACCATTTAAATATAGGCATTCTTGTTGTTTACTGTTTATTATTCCTTTTTGTTTATTAGTTTACTTTTGTTATCTTTTTATTTTTTTGGGTCAAAAACCCATGAATGTCAATTTAAATGTGGACAACTAATTGAAATGACAATAATATAATAATAATAAATAATTTGAATGAATAAATAATAAATTTAAATTTAAAATTTAACGAACAGTTATTTGGCCGAATCCATCGGATACCGAATCTGAATTTGATTTCAATTAAACAAAAATGTCGAGTTATTTAAAAAATATACGAAAACTTACTTATTAATACTAAAACAAAAATAATCGAAAAATTAAAACAGCGAAACAACCGAATAATTATTAAAAATATAACAAAATGTAAGAAATAATTAAATGAAAAATAAATGTTTTCAAGTCGACTAAATAAACGAATTAAATAGAGGAGTGGGCGAAATAAACTACCTTATTTTGAATTTGATTTGTGAATCTTTTCGTATTTTAACTAATTTTGATCGCATACAACGACATTTATAACTGAGAGTACTACCAACTCTCGAGAATTTTATCGCAGCTCTCGGAGAGTTAATTTACTTTCAAGGTTGACACGTTGTATGTGGTATATAAATTCAAAGTATTAGAATCTTTAATTATTAGTTAGGCTTTCTTTACATCCAAGCATTTAAAGCAAGCTTATAAGATTTTCCTATTATTAAATAAATTTATTAAACTATTTTTACAATTGAGCACCTGCAATTGCATCATTTGATAATAAAATGATTTATAAATATGTTGTTACAAGATTCACGGAAGAAAAATTTTTGTATTTTTTAGTACTAAACTTAAAAAGTACATATAGTTTTACATAAAATTAATAAAACAAATTTTATTATTGAATTATGTAATACGTAAATAAAAATTGATTTTTATGGCTATATTGTTTTATACTATTAAAAGTTATCACAACATATGGTATCGATTCACAATGCAACCATATTGTTTTAAATACAACTAATATAAAAATAAATTAACTAGATAAAATTGTAACAATTTTATCGTTCTGACGCAGTTTGCGATAATCATATTAAAACTAATTAAAAGATACTGGGATGTAGTGAAATAATAAACTGATAATGCGAAACCACCTACGCTCACAATTTGAAATGATTACATGTAATACAAAACAATCGATTTTATGCTTCATTTAATTTGATTGACGGATTTGTATCATTGTATACCCTATATATTTTCTTACAATATTGAAATACAATTTAATTATATAATAAACTTAACCATTGTTATGTACAGATAGATATACAGGATGTATTTAAAAAGAACATGTCGAAATAATCCTATTATTAATTATATTTTAAAAAATCGTTTAGTCTTTCCTCTTGAGGTGGTTCGTCAAGCGTCCCTGCACTACGGTCTTGGTGGTCCTATTGTTAGTGTGCACCTCTGACATCTTATACCTTTAGCAATTCTGTCTCTTCTATATCCAGGAGTTTTTGCCAAGGGATTGTTTTCAGTTCTTATTGGGTTAGCATATGCATGCCAAAGTGAATTGTACGTTGCTTATTGAATGCTTCGCATTCACACAGCAGATGCTGCGGAGTCTCTTCGTTCTCCAAACATTCGCGGCATATGGATTTTTTTGTATTACCCAATCTATGCATGTGCTTGTTACCGTTTCCGGTAATCAGTCCTATGAGCCTTTGCAGTTTGGTTTGACTCATTTGCGATAATTCCTTTTTAGTATTTTGTGTAGGTTTGGTCAGGAATAGTCTTGTGTGATTCATCCTATGGTAGTTTTTCCACAAGTTATTGTATTCCTTTGCAACTTTGCGTTGTATTATTTCTTTTCCGATTTTGGGTAGAATTCCGATTGTGAGTTCTGGGGTCCAATAAATGTCCCAGTTGTTCCCTTTTTGGCTAGCTGCTCGGTCTTAAGATTCCATTCTATGCCTTGGTTTTTCGGTGTTCAGACCAGGCCTACTCTGTTGTTTGTGCCTTCAATATCTATCTATGCAATTGAAGACCAGTTTGGATTTTATTAGTGGCGATCGTAACGCCTGTAAGGCTGCTTGGCTGTCGGACATGATGGTAATCAGTCTGTTGAATTGAACTCCATCATGTGCCTGGCACACCACTCAATGGCGGCCACTTTCGCTTGGAAAACTGGGGCATATTTACCCAGGGATAGCGTAAATCGCCGTTTGCCTTCATATATTTCAGCTGCTATTTTGGTTTTTGGCCCCATTTGTGTACCAGATGTTTCTTATCATTGGTTTCTCCACTAACTCAGCTATAAGAAATCGGTATTGTGCAAGAATGAAAATAATGTAATGATTTGTAAATATTGATTTGATATCAAGTGAAAGAAAACACTATTATTTTTTTAGAAGGTAGAATTGATTGAGAAAAAATAAACAAAAAAGTAGTAAAAGAGAAGTACATTTGTTAACAACAGTCTATTTGAAATCAATTTTTAAAATACATATATAAAAAGATATTTTAAAATTTCAATAAACTTTTATAATTTGGACGGTTTAGTAGGAAAGCTATGATTAAATATCAACACAGTTATTTATTATACTTGTTATACCTATTATTTATTTTAGTTTAAATAAATCGGTACTACAATTTTATTATGTATAAAAAGTAAGTTTCTAAATGTAACTAATAAAATATTTCGGGGTTGTTATTAAAAACAAAAAACAATAAAATTGTAACTAAATCAAATGGCGATACATTTTTTTAATTTAAAGCAAAATGCTTATTTCATAAAAATCAATATTCATTTTTAGATTCAAGTGTAATTTTAATAAAGCTTATATTTATGTAAACACGATATAAGTCGTAAAAGTTGTATTTAAGCACTTATTGTAAACGTTGAGTTTCTATGCTGCAAAACTTGAACATCTTTATTTATTTTGTAATTTAACATTATTTCACTCAACCACGTGTATAGAAAAAAGCAACTGGCTTGGCGTTTGCATAGATATTATAACAGGATATCAACATAACATAATTTTAAAATTTTAAACTGTTATATTTTGTTCTACCAATAATTAACTATTTTAAAAATACATTAAAGCAACACTGTGATTTTCCTCAACTATGTATCTGATTTTTTTCAAATAAAAGATTTGTCCAGATTGATTTTATGTACACTTTAATTAATCTAATCCTACGAAGATTGTAAATAATAATTATTTACAATTTAAATTTTTTAATGGAGTCTACGTTGAAATTAGAATATTACAATTATTAAATAATTACTACGCCAATATTTTTCATTTGAAATAAATGTTTTAAAAAGTTCACCTCGGATGGGGTTCGATCCCATCCGAGGTGAATTTTTTTAAACATTTATTTCAAATGGAGTTATGGAGTAGTAATTATTTCTTAATTAAAATATTCTAATCTAATTCTCTTACCCACCATTATATGTCAATAATTACATATTTCTTTGCTAACCCCAAAATATTGATAATCTTTAAACTTTTTTAAATGCGCTTTTTACCTGTACTGAAACCTCTTAATTTTTTTTGCTCTAATGTATTTTATAATTTCTCTTATAAAAGTTGATAAATCTCGCTTTTAACAAGTTAATTCGTAAAATTTTGTTCCTTTTCTCTTTATATAAATTATGTCTATATTCTTTATGTACATTATGTTTTTTTTGTTCCCTTCTGTAACGTTTTATAAAGACTGAGGTTCGGTTAAAACAATACTCACGGTCACCGGTGTGACTAAATAAACTGTAATATAAAAATAGTAGTTATATGTTATGTTGTATTATGAATTATTTCATAGTAACGGTCAATTCTATCAATTTTCTTACTCTTTTACTTCATTTTGCATAAAGTAAAAATATGTCAATTAATTTTAGTTTATTTCTATTCGTTCAAGTTTTTCAAAATGAGCTAACATTAACATATGTTAAATACAAACAAATTATTTTCGAACAATTTTGAAAAATTGTTATAAACCAAATTGTTCATGAGAAATCCAATGGCAGTGCCACAATTCAGATTGCTGAAATTCTAGGAAAAAAGGTTGCTTGGCTATGCAGTGATTTGATTAATGTGTGTAGAAATATGCAATACAAAAATTATAACTATTTATAAAGATATTTCATCAATATGTGTTATAAATTATTGTCAACATTACATGGTGTTAAAGTTTTAAAATATTTGTTTAACTAATCCTAGCTATTTTACTGTCTTTACACTATTTTGTTTAAATAAAGCAAAACTTGACTTTTGTCAACTAATTTTATCATTTTTATTTAATTTTATACGTCAGTTTCAATTTTAAAAATAATAGTTAACTTTGAATATTTTTAGTGTAAAATTTATAGGAAATAAAATATGATTGTGACTTTTTACACGAAACATCTAATGGCATGTTAGAACGCCTGTTACTTTGTTCTCCTTATTAACGGCGCAAGTGATGGCAAGATGTAAAGTTCGTGTGCTATAAATATTAAAAACACAACTTTTTATATCACAAATATTAGACAAAATAATACGCACTTGAATACAACTAAGTTTAACAAAAACGGACTAAAAAGTATTTGGATTCCAAAGTTTTCGGATTATGCATAGTAGATACTAAATACAATTCGGTTGTTTTTTAGCATTTTTTAAAATGCTAAAAAACAACAATGCTAAAATGCATGAAATTAAATCAAATTTAATTTTATAGAACATATTGCCAACTATTTGTCTTTAACATTTGAATATTGATTGTCGTATTTTTTGAAATAGCACCTTAACCTCTATTTTCATATTTTATTTGAATAAAGTTTTTTTATTTAAAAATTCAATATTTATAATAAGTATGCTTACAAAACAAAAAAATTGAAAAGCATTAAAATTAATCAAATTAATTTAAACTGATGTTAAAATTGACGTTATACTTGTAATACATTTTTGAAATTAGAAAAACGAGTGATATTCAAATAAAATATAAATAATATTTAAAAATTTTAAAAAATACTTTGAATTAATAAATATTAGAAACAATATTTATTGCTACTGTTTCAATAATCATTTGTTTTATAGTAATATATTGTACGCTTTCAAAATACATCTACGCATTCCAGTTTTACTGCGGTCGCTTCAACCGCGCCACACCAAAAATAACTTATCTCAGGTACTAGAGCAGAAGCATCTTAAGGCAAATAATCATAAAATGCTTTATAGTATTTACCATGAGTTTCAACGTAAACGTTCTCAGATTTACCGGATGCCAACACCATCGCAAGCTGTATAACATAAAAATATACATAATATACACGAATTCGACTAGCACGACACCAGTAGCATTTGTGGTGAACTAAATAATATACAGTACCCATTTGTCGTACAAACTGACGTCCATCTAATTATTATTGGAAATGATACAAGTCATCATAACAAATCGTTTGAAATAATTTTCAGTGAATGGTAAACTGACGTATATCGGATGCTAGCTTACCGCAGACGGTAGCTTTACCCCGGCAATTTTACACAAGGGTGACGATAAGTTATTGCGGGATGGTAATTTTAAAATGTTCTATATCCAACATACACATATTGGAATTAGTAACATGCCGTTGTAGGCAATTTTAAAATTATGATAAAATATCGGCGGAAATCTGGCAATAAAAGCAGCAATAAATATACATCTAATCACGGATTTTAGTTATAAACTATGTAATGAAATATCAGGACCGTGCGGTAGATTTTCTCAGTATGATGCTAATTTTTTTAATGTTTTTTTAATACTGTTGATTGTGAATTTAACAAAATTACATCAAAACTAAAAAAAAATAGCAAAAAGCCGTTTTTACCCTTTGAATATAAGCCTCCACATTTTGTAATATTTCTTTATTTTTGGTGTCTTTTAACTACTCCGGTACTTCTTTTTAGATTATAGATCTAGTTTATGTGCACCAATCCATTGCCACACTATTTATACAATAAATAGATGCTGCTGCTACTTTTTTTAATTTTATCAATGCATTCATTTGGACTTTGCTTTTTTACCTGCGCACTAGCACATTTGTTAGCATCTTTTTAGTAAGTACTCAAGTCTCAGCATTGGTTGTACAACTGTACAACAGTACAGTTTTCAGACTTTATGTTTCTTTTTTATGTTAATTTTTTTATTGGTTTTCTCAATTGCCAATTGTTACCTATGTCTACCATGCGTTTACGGAATTTCCGTACATAAGACAATCGTTCGGCTCTATTCGGCCGAGAAAGAGGACCGACGGATACATTCCACTCGCGTGTTGTGACGTATTTAAATAGCGTAATATATTGATGGGATTATTGTTCAAGTTTTTTAAAATAAAAGGATTCTCTAAACTAAAATTAAAAATCTAATATTTTTTTAATTTAAAAAATACTTTAAATTTATAAAAAATCTTTAACACAACAGGCAACACCAAATAAAATGTTTCAAAATAAAATAATTCTTTAAACTAAAATTAAAAATACAATTTGCTTTTGAAGAAGATTCAAATAAGTTGCTCCCCTCAAATTTCCATCGATAAAAAAATGCAATGATATTATTCCTATAAATACCGGCCCAAACATTCACTAGGATAATGTATCTTTAAATTTAATTTATTCATTTTCAATAGACTAATAACGAAGAATAGACGGATTAAGTTTTCCATGTAATGGAAACGTGGATTTGTCAGTAAACACGATGTTTTCTATAAAATTAGTCTTTAGGGAAAATCCTAATGGGTAATTTATAGGAATGATATTTATGTTTTTTTAGAATCTTGTGAATTTTGCCCACACTAATATTAGGTTCTATTCAAATTCGAATCTTCTCCTATCATTGAAGACACCATTATTTCCTGCATTTTGACATCCTCAGTTATTGTGGATGTTTTATGGCATTTACGGTTGTAAACGGAAATTCCGCGAACAAACGGTATACCGTTTGTTCACGAAATTCTTTGCAACAGATTAGCGATTTATTGTCTGTAAAATTTCCTGATAGCCGGATACCTTCCATGTCAACAATAGCAGCGTTATTTGCAAATTTTAAGAAGAAAGTGTGTATTGTAAATCGCTAATCTGTTGCAAAGAATTTCGTGAACAAACGATATACAGTTTGTTCGCGGAATTTCCGTACATAAGCCAAGCGTTTGGCTTGATTCGGGGACCGGCGAAGCCGAGCCGCTATGCGCCAGTTCTACTCATGCAGACTGCGGCGTGGAAACAATAACTTGTTTGGTCATAATATTTAACGTCGACATGTTTCTTTTTAGTTTTGCCGCCGACCTCTTTCTTGTTTACATTTTAGCAACACAGCAATTATGTTTTGGACCATTCAAGTCAGCTGGTTTTCTAATCTTGCCTTTTTCCGGTTTGCTTTTTTGTTTTTTGAAGTTTTCTTTTTTACAGAGGAAAATAAAAAAAATAAAACTGGCAAAAAATAATATTTAACAGTAAACAATATTAAATAACGAGATTATCTCATTATCTTTTCAAGGACATTCTTTGCGCCAGATAAGGGATTTATTTTTCTTCATTCTTTCTCTCTCACCGCTGCGCATTTTTCAAGCAACTGCTCAAAGGTTGCAGTTGCAGTCCTAAACGTTTTACAAATTCATCCAACCAATAATTGTTTACTCTTTCTTTGTTTCCAAATTTAAATTTACATATTTTTTTGTTCTTTATTTGATTTCATTTTTGATAAAGTAAATATACAGGTTTATCTGTTTCAATGATCTCCTTATATCTCTTAATCTATCTTACACTCTTGTCTTTCTTTTCTGTCTATCTATGTTCTTGTCATTGATTTCCAGCTATGTTATAATAGTACAAGATCCGGTATTAGAAAGATATTATTATTATTATTTATCTTTTACATCTCTTTTATACCCTTTCGAGTGTAGAGATGGTCGGACACACCGAGCCGCAGAAATGGATATAATTATGTATGCTATTTTATGAGGCCTGGGACAGTGGAGCTAGTTCTAGCAAGGACACTGCGCCCTCGGACACCCATCCAAGCACGGACCACGGCATAAGCTGCTTACCTATACTATTCGATGTTAATCGTATATATCTATTCTGCCGTACTGCCGACTATTATTTATATAAATAATAAAAAAGCAAAATATCATTCGCGAAAATTTGGTGTTAATAAATAAGCCGAAAATTACGAATCGAATAGAAGCAAAAGCAATTTCCGCTTTATTTCCAATTAATTCTTTTCGCTTTCTTCGTCGATTCGAAAAAGTTCGGAAGAATTAATTAAATTATTCACATTTCACTAAACGCTGTGATTTAGGCGCGCGGAACGTTGGGAATCGAATATCTGTATATATCGGTGAGACAGATGCACGCAATGTAAGAGTTTGAAATTAAAAGTGATAACTTTGCCCCGAAAGAGGAAACTCTGCGTTCGCCACCCTTTTCGTACGTCCGTTGCACATAAGCGGAGGTAAAAAGGGCTGGTGAAAAAATCAGGTCGGATTTGCGAAAGGAAGTAAAACAAAGGGAGCGATTCTATCGGAACGATTAAATGTGATCTGAATTTTTTGGTATTAAAAACAATGTAATATTCATTCTGAAAGTTATAAAATTAAAACTGCACAAATATAATTAAAACAAGTACTTTTCTTATTATTTTCTGAAAATTATGACATTAAAACTGCACAAATACAATAAAAAAGTACTTTTATAATTATTTTCTTATTATAAAAGTACTTTCCTTATTATTTTCTGAAAATTATAAAATTAAAACTCCACAAATATAATAAAAAAAGTACTTTTTTCATTATTTTCTTATTATATAAGTACATTTCTAGAAGGTAAGATCAAACGAAAAAACTGGAACAAATATACAACTAATACCAATAAAAAACTGGATTAGCTACTATGAAAAATTATTGAAAAAGAATAGAGAGGAGTATATG